>JAGKTI010042240.1:0-10134 GCA_018397915.1 Birgus latro
CCAGAGTAAAATAACATAAGAAATAGTTACTCAGTGTCAAAGCCGGTACAAACAAATATCAACATTTTTAACATTTACATTCCCTCTGACACCTCCCACGCCGTACCACCGCAGTACAACCCTCAGCTTCTCTCCCTACAACGGTTACCTAACTCTATAAGTGCTAGGGGCATTAACGCTAAAGAATGCCTGGTACGAACACAGTGAAAACAACCGTCTAGGCCTCGACGTTAAATCACAGCTCCACATGCATATTCTCGGTGACACCCCACAATACACCTGCATCCCACATCAAGCACACTGATCCCTCTCTTTCCCAGACATTTTTTTTTTCCCAGTCATTCACTTCCACCTGATGAATAGAACCCAGACTCCTTTCAAATCACGTTTCCATCAGTATCATCATAGGTTATAATTACATTCCAAACATGATACATCAAACATCCCTCATACAAACTACAAGAAATCAAACTGGACAATTTTCATCGAAAAAAAAAAATCCAGCTAACTAAACGTCACACCATTGACAGGCAAATTATGAAATTCACCAAGATCATACTTAACGCAGACAAGCACCATATTTCATGAGGCAGCAGAAGACACTACAAGCCAAACTGGAGAGTGCTTGCCTCATAAAACAATGCGACTCACACATAAGCACATCTTCCCTCACCCACACACACAAGACATCATCGCAAGGCTCCATCAGTTAAACAATGAAAAGTCAATGTAACAATACTCAGTCACTCCACAGACTCCTTTCGCATCTACAAAACACTTAACATTATAACTAAATCACAAACAAGCACCCACGCTTCATCACCTGCAACATTCACCATAATTCTTTTTACAAAGCAGAAGCATTCTCGTCAACGGTTACGCAAACGTAAGGCACATTACACTAGCACGCAGTGAGTCTGAAAATCAATCTCCTTTGCATAGGCAGTCCTTTCCACTTGACCACAACGTAACCCTCCTTCACTCCAGAGCAGACATGTAACATTATCAACAAAGTAAAGAACTCTATAAGCACAATGCCGGATGGAGTCAGCAATCTATTCCTGAAGCATTTATGACAGCACGGTATCCAGGCCTTAACAAGCATTAACAGCTACTCAAATGCACATTGTAGCATTCCTAACATTTGGACACACGGAACTATGATCATTATATTGTAACCAAACAGGGACCCAAAACACCTTTCTTTGCACAGTTCCATACCACTACTCTGCACGCCACCAAAGAAAAATCAAGAGCTAATTTTTAGCCAAGTCATATCTCTTGCTCCCTCACAACATGGTTTCAGTGCACTACATTCTACATTCACTTGGCTAACCAGCCTCAATCAGCATACATCCGTCAGTGTCAATTCTGCTCCACCTCACAACGTACACTTCTTGCACAGATAGACATAGGTAAAAACTTTGATGGCATCCCCGATGCAAACTAATCACCAAAATATACGACACAGACATGAAGAACAGCATCAGACGCTTGCTTGCCAACAACTTATCTAGTAAGCAAGCACAAATTACAATCCTGAGCAGGTCATCACAAACAAGAAACTAAGCCAAAGAAGTTTCAAAGGGTTCCGTCCTTTCACCCAAGCTTTTCAACCTAATATATGTATAACTTTTCTACCTCCTAACCGCCCACAAACATTGACTTATATAGAGTTGACATTACCATAATTTCATACCACATCGCAGGCACAAACCATACACCATAACAAGACTACCACTTCACACTTCAGACATGGGTCAGGGACAAAAGACTGACAGTCTGGTCTGCCACTACAAAGGAATACATAGGAAAGAAAAAAGTAACAGACCTGTTAATCCTTTCGTGGCTGTTTGGTATAGGGAAGGTTATAACTAACAAAGCTATTATGTTTTTTTTTTATGTGTCCAACTCTGGGCATAGGTTTCACAGCCTGCTCTCAAGGCCCAGTAGTCCTCCTACATACAACACACCTCCACATGTCACCACTTCGGCCCTAATACCCACCGTCCATATTGAATTCATGCTAGAGCTGTCTCTTACAGGACTGGCGTACTGGTATTAGCAGGGGTATTTTTACGATATGTCGGCGGGTCTTCTGATAGATCAGGAAAGGCTGCTTTTATGAAATTCAAATCCTTCAACTGTTCCCTGCCCCATCCGGGATTTGAACCTGGGTCCAGTGGGACTGCAAGCCACCACTCTACCGATCGTAAAGTAAAAATAAGTCAACAGTATTTATCAATGTTGTTCTGCGAGTTGTATCATCGACTCAAAAATAAAAAAAAAGTTTATATAGACAAGAATGCATAATGCAGGAGTAAACATACTGAGGTGGGGGTTAGATGACTGATACTTATCCAAGCGACCTTTAGAGGTTAGTACTGTATTACAGTTTACTACGTTCGAGGGCAATTTGCTCTATATATATGCAATTGAATTAAAGAGGAAATGCTTAGCTTCATGTGACCGAAATAATTTGCCGACTATTTTATGTCCATTGCCAATGCCTCTACTCTAATTCGGGCGAATCAACTGTGAAGTATTTATCGATAGCCATATTAACGTGTCCTTTGAATGTTTTACAGATCTGAATTAAATCTACTCGTAACCTGTTTTTAGTTAGGGTGAAGAGGTTCAGGACCTCTAAATGCTCCTCGTATGGTTTATTTCCCAGTCTTGGTATCATTTTGGTCACCCTTCGCTGCACTCTCATGTTTCTTTGTCTTTTTTTTTCTTTTTTAATAAGGTGACCAGAATTAGACACAATACTCTAAGTGTGGCCATACTAGAGAATTATACAAGGTGAGGATGGTTTATATTCGATTGCTCTACCAATGAATTCGATTCATTTATCTGCCTTCTTAACAGTCTCCGTACACTGCTTGGTTGATTTAAGATCATTTGTTATTATAATTCCTAAATCTTTTTTATAACTAATATTATTTAGCTGAATATTGTCCATAACGTAGCCGGCTTTTTCATTTCTATTTCCAGCGTTTAGCACCTTGCATTTGCTAATATTAAAGTCCATCTGCCAGATCTGGGCCCAACTGAACAGTCAATCGAGGTCATTCTTTATTGCTTGCCTCTGTAAATACAGTATGTGTCTGTTCTGTTTCTAACCTTAATATTATAAAAAAAAAAAATTGGATATTTTAAAAATTAAACCCTCATATCATTTATATATACAGTATTAGTAACAGAATAGGACCCAGTACTGAGCCCTGTGGCATACCACAAGTAACATCTTTCGTCTGATTCTTTACTATTTATTGCGACTTTGAAAGCCAATTATCGATCCACCCGAGCACATTGCCTCTGAATCCATGCACATTCAATTTTTAATGTAGTCTTTCATGGTGACCTTTATCAAATGCTTTTTGAAAATCGAGATGTACAGTGTCAACTGGTCTGATCTTATCGTATATACTGAGTACATCATAGATGAGATCCAAGAGATTCGTAAGGCAAGACCAATTATTCCGAAAAGCGTGTTGTGACTCTTTGATGAAATTACTTATTTCTAAGTGCTAAACAAACTTTTCTCCGATAATAGTTTCAAACAATTGCACACCAATGAAGTTGAGCTTATTGGTCGATAAGTTTCTGGTTGCGATTTGTTGCCTTTTTTGATTATCGGAGTTCTATTTGTTAGCATCCACTCATGAAGCATTTTACTATTTCTTAGTGATTTACTGAATAGCTCAGCAAGTGGCTTAGATATTTCATTCACTGCTTCTTTCGGAATGCGTGGAGATATTATATCTGGCCCCGGTGTTTCATTCACTTTAAGTTTACCAATGACAAGGCGTACATCATTCTCACTAACAGATATGTCGCTAATCAAGTTACCCTCTTTTAAGACAACAGAAAAGCTGCAGTGTCGAGAATTTTAGCCATCTATGTTTCGTCATCGGTATGCTGTCCATGGTCTGTGACTAGTGGGCCAACTGTTGGTGATATTACCTTGTTCATCACCAGTAACAGTCATAGGCACAGGTACAACCATGAGACCAAAATCCTCTTCCAGCATTGTCTCCTGCCTCCCATATTTCTCACTACTTCCCTGAATGTTAAAGAACAACCTTCCTTCTCGTACTCTGTTGTTGTGTACTTTATATTGCTCATATAGGATTTCATAACACTCTCCATCATCACAGCCGGCATGAAAAGGTTGGCAAACTTTTGTTCTTGGCTGAACACCCTTATCACCATACTCAGCAATGCACCCGTTCCACTGAGTCCCCTGGAGTGCCATACGACGCTGGTATTTCCTTCAAGGACCAGATAAAAGAGATCAAGAGGCTATTACAGTGCCAGACTCAATTCACTCTGGGCAATTATGGGAAGAGGCTTTAGGTAACAAAAAGAAAAACTCTCCTTACTGTTTAAACAACACCGGTGATGTTTAATGCATTCCCGGCACTGACCTCCGTTCTGTCAGTACTGAACCTTGAAGACCATCACTGACTGCACCATTACTCATGCTGCTCTCACATCTCACTTGCATCATGATACCAGAGTCCTCTCTGTTAGAGAATATCTTGTTATAAGAGGTACACAGTCCTATGCGTGAGCTTGTGTTAACATGTAACACCACTCTCATAATGACACAGCCACACAACACAAAACAGAGAAAACAATTAACACAAACATTACCAGACCCTCAGCAATATTCTAGCTTCAAATACTCTAACACTAGCAATGAAGAAACACTTACATACCCATTTCGCGTACAGAACTGTGCAACACCTTTATCAGAACACTATACTGGCATCCATTTATCCGAGGTATCCTTAAACAGAGCCGATCGAGGTCACCCAGCTAGGCGTAGATCGGGAAGTCATCCAGCCCTTATCATTTATGAGCTGACGAATAGATTGATGTTGGGTGGAATCATAGAAGACACGTGCCCCTTTTGTAGAACAGGCCCACACAACATAGCCTCCATAACTGAACTTTCTGCAACACATGCCACACCAAGACGAAGACGCAGCAATAACTGTGTAGGGAAACGTAGGGTGGCTCCATAGATGCAGTTGCTTACCTGCAGTCGACCTGTCTACTGTGCCAGGCATGACCAGAGTTAGTCAACAACAACAACAACAGCAACAACAACGAGCACTGCTCATTACAGCTACCACCACCAATATAACTGTCACCATGACTATCACATTACACCACAGCTTTCACTGTACACAAGAACAATAAATCACCAGACCTACAAATAAAGTGCGCTTTGTGAGCGCGTGACGAGCAAGCGAGTGTTTGTACATATGCCTATCATAATAATTTCATCTTGGTGTAAGCTTTCAACATTTCTGGTGAGGTAGTTGAACAGTGACAGAAGAGTAAATGAACTAAAATATTAACTTTCTTACATTTTCTGTCTCTTACCTTTTTCTCTGGATGTGCATTTATCGAGGTGCCGGAGGATTTATCACACTCGCAATATTCGCTGCTCTGATCCCAACTTGTCGTGTCAACGACATGCGTCGATAAACACTTGGCTATTGATCGAATGATCAAATCCAGAAATAGTGCGATTATCCTTGTTGATTTCACCCCTCAGACATAGAAAAAACGTTCATGTATATTTTTGAGCGTAATATCCGATATTTAATTGTTAGAATTCATACAAGAAAACATAGTGTTACAACAGGAAGTCTTTTCTAATTCGATTTCATAATGGTGCATGTCAACTGAAGCCTTCGGTACATTCCCTTGGAAAGCTGGGATTCCAAGGGGTTTCTTTAGCCTTATGAGTAAATATATAGCTAAAAACAAAATTTATTGAATGTATCTGCTACCTGCTGAAAGAATCTCATCTCTAAATCATATAGTAGAAAAGTTATTAGCATCTGAAATCCGTGTCGTGTCGGGTCGGGTGGGGGGGTGTCGGGTTGCTCATTTTCTCGGCTGAATGTAAACATTGCTCGCTTCCCTCGCTCTTAATTATTTTACACTATAACTACAACCGTCACTGCCAATACCACTATCACCACCACAATTACCAGTGTCACCACCATAATTGTCACTGAACACCACGACTTCCACTGTCACAACACCTGCCACTGTTACCACACATACCAGTGTACTCTACAGTTATCACTGCCATCATCACACCTTCACTTCATCACCACAGCTACCATTATTCATGCTAAAGGTTACATCCTCACCATCAACTTCACCATTCTTCACCTTCACCATCACACCACCACTATCACCATCAAAACCACCTCCATCAAAACCACCACCACCAAAACCACCACCACCATAACCACCACCACCACAATCATAACTATCACCGTTTCAGAGTCGCATCAATAAATACTACAAGCACCACACCTCCACCACCACAGCCACTATCTCTCCTGTCACAATCACCACAATTTCACAAGAGTTGCAACAGACTTCCCACCACAAAAATCACCACCCTCCAACAACCACCACCACTGCCAACACGACTCCACTACAACAACTACCACCATACCTCCACCAGGACAGTCACAAAAATCACTATCATTATTCCACCACAAACATAACCACCACACCACCATAACCAAAATTATCATCCCATCACAATTACCACTACTACGCCACCACAACCACTATCACCTCTTTAAAACTCCCATCATCACTCTGACACAACCACAACAATCATACCACAATTACCAACACCCAACCATAACTCCATCACAGTCGTCATCGGCTTCCCTCTGTCACCACTACCATCCCACCTTGAGCACCACCCTAACCATAAACCTGCAACAGTTATCTGCACAAAAACCTCCTCATTCTCAACCATAAACACTAAAATATCCTTCTCACTACCAGCTCCACATTACCAGTCACTTCCACTGCTACCTCGAAATTCACCTTCACTATCAACACATTCACTCTCACAACCACCAATAAGACCAGCACCATCACAAGGAACACAGAAATCACTCCTATTCCTCATGTAACCTCCATCATAGTTACTACCAAAACTAGCACTGTCCCTATGTCTTTTCAAGCACTGCATCCACCACCACCACAACGATAGCAGCAACACAACCCCACCATCACTTCAACCATAACAAACCGTAATTACCCTTGTCCACATCACTGACTCCTTCACAGTCATTTACACCTTCACCCTCACCGTAACCACCACCACCACCACCATCAACTACACAACCCTTAACCAAGCCCTCCACTACAGTTGTTATCACCACAGCCCCTCCATATCTATTACTACCACATTTCCCACCATAGCTACATCCATATCCAGCACAATCATCACCACAGCTCCAGCACCATCACCATCGTCTCTACTATCATCACAACAGCTACCCTCATGACCTTCACAGCTACCAGTACCATTAACTTCAACGAACACCACAATCCACACCACAACCACCAGTATTTGATCATTTTCACCACCACCACCATAACTACTAGTACCCCATCCACTCACCATCACTTTTACAACCACAGTCCCCCCTCTCCCCACCACGACACCCACTATAACTACCCCTCTCACCACAGTCATCACAGCTCTCTCCACCATGATTACCACTTCCACCACAAAGCTCTTCCCTCCACATCTACCATCACAAAGTACAGTATTCACAGCCACGTCAATTACCACCGCAACTTCCATCACAACTATCATCCCTATTTCCTCAATTTCTGCAACAACTATTGTTATTTTAACCACTCCAATTAGTATTACCGCCACTGCAACCCCACCATAACAAACTCCTGTCATAACCACCACAGACTTCTTCCACCACAACTACCACTTCTCTCATCACTGATTACAACCGCAACCCCTACTACAGCCATCACTACTTTCCACCACAATCCCACCACAAACACAACAACTACCACACCACCACACTTAAAATTCCTCTCACCACTCTCACCGCCACCAAGACTAGCACCACGGCTCCCCCACAGCCCCCCACCACAACCACCCCGACATCGCGGCTTCTCATCACACCCACAAAAGCGACCAACCATTATTATTATTCGCTTCAGCACTCGCCCGATAACCATTCAACAAATCCCCAGTCCAGGTATGTATGTATGTATGCTCCTCTGTGTGTCCTTGTACGTGTGCGTCCGTGCGTGTGTGTGTTGCAGATAGCGGCGTGGCTCAGTGATGTACGCAGACGTCGCCGGCAGCGTCAATTGAGCTTCGGCGACTCGCAAATTTCTGCAACGATAAAAATCACCCCGCCTCTCCGTCCCACAAATTCTTTAATGATACAGTTTGTAGGCTGCCACTGTTGCTTTCTGGGGCCGGCCGCTCCCCTCTTCCCCCACCCTCTCTCTAGCCCTTCCCCCTTCCCCATCCTCCCTTCCTTTACCCCTCCCTGTTTCTTACCTGCTTCTCTTCCTACATTTACTATCCTCATCCTTATCCTTCTTCTTTCCTCCATTTACACTCCCATCCTGCTTCTCTGTAATTCTGTTTCCCTCTCCAATATTATTCTCTACATCTCTCCCTCTCCTCTTCTTCTCTCTCTTTATCTTTCTTTCTTACCTCTGTTTTCCTCCATTTATTCCTCCTTTCCTTGCTGGGATTTGTTCCTTACCTCTACTCCGTGCAGCCTCTTCTCTTCCTCCTCCTCCTCCTCCTCCTTCCTTTTAGCTCTTCTTCCCCCTCTCTCTCTTAACCTCTATTTTTCTCCCTGCCTCTACTCCCTGCAGCCTCATCCTTCATCCTCCTTACTCTGTTAATCCATTCCTGCCTCTCTCCACCTCTGTTTCCCCGCTTGCTTTTATTCCTTGCATCCTCCTTCCCCTCCTTCTTCCTGCTTCCCATCACCCTTTCTTCCCTCTCTCCCTCTCCCTGTTCTGTTCCACTCACCCTTTATCCATTATTTCCTCCCTGCATTCCCTCTTGCTCTCCCTATCTCTTCCCTTAACCACTTTTCATCTCTCCCCACCTCATTTCTCCCTCCTACATTCCCTTTTCTCCTCTCTTATTTACTCTCTTCAGCTGTATTTCCTTCCCTGCCTCTCCTTATCCTTATGTTTCCTTCTCCCTCCTCCATCCTCCTTGCTCTGTCTCCCTCTGTACAACCTTTCTCCCTCATACCTCTTCTCTTAAACCCCTACTGTTTTTCCCTTTCCTGCCTCCAGTCCCTCATCTCCCTATTTTCTCCCATCCCTTCTCCTCCTCCTCCTCCAACTCCTCCTCTCTCTCTCAAGCACTCAGACATATGATCTCACTTCTTTTTTAGTTCCTCTACGATTAGTTCTAAGTCTTGCCACCACCACACAAATTTATGTTTCTAAATAGGATCTTTTGGACTAGGGTTATTAGAATCTACCTAAATATAAGCTTCACTATAATATTGGCTCTTCTAGTTCTTTTTCTCTTCCTAAAACGAAATTAATCGGCCAAATAATAACTTTTTTTCAGTTAGGGAATTGAAAGACACCATTGTTTTCCTTCACTACTATGATGCCTTTTCTTTAGTTCCTCCTTTCTACCCACCAGTCATTTAAGCTAAAATATGTCTTCTGGTAATGCAGCCGAAATACATAAGCCTCCTTCGTCCCTCTGCATTTCCTCTCTTCCTCCTTCACATTCACACTTTACCTCACCTGCCAACCCCCTCACCCTATCATCTCCCTCTCTACCTTTCCCTCATTTCTCATTACCATTCATATTCGTCGTCTTTCCCACGCACCTCTCCTTGTGCTCTTCTTGTTCCATTCTTTCTTCTCTCCTCTTCCTGCTTTCTTACACCTCCACTAATTTTTCGATCTTTCCACCGCTCCTCACCTGCTCCTTCTTCTCCTCGTCCTCCTCCTCCTCCTCCTCCTCCTCCTCCTTCTTCTTCTTCTTCTTCTTCTTCTTCTTCTTCTTCTTCTTCTTCTTCATAATCTTCCTTTTCTTCATATCATCATTGTCATCATCATCATCAGCAGGAGCAGCATTATCATCATCATCATCAATATCTTTATCATCATCACCTTTTTCATCATCATCATCATCATCAAACTGTTTCCCACTGACAAATGCGGTGGTTAGCATCCAACAATAGGAATAAAACACATGGCACTGGAAGATCTAACAACAGATTATCTTAAATTTCGGCACAGCGACCATCAGCAACTATAGCCATA
>JAGKTI010042241.1:0-10134 GCA_018397915.1 Birgus latro
GTGATGTTTTAAGTGACTCTTTTGATAAAACCAAGGCAAGAGTATTTATGCAAGATTCTGCCCCTGCACATGTTGCAAAGTCAGTGAAACAGTGGCTAACAGACTGTGAGGTTCCCTTTATTCGAGACTGGCCCGGAAACAGCCCAGATATCAATCCCATTGAGAATTTATGGGCGCACATGAAGCGGCAGCTGTGTAGTATGGACACATCATCTTTGCCTAAACTTGAGGCTGCAGCTATGGAGCAGTTTTAGTCCGTCTTTTCTGCAAAACTACGCCATCAGTCTCCCCAGACGCCTTAAGAAGATAATAAAGGTGAAAGGGAATGCCAGTAAATACTAAATTCAATGGTGAGTGTTAATTTATTTGTTTCTCCTTGCTAACCACAAGAATGTTTTCTTTTTTTAAGATGGCGTCAACACTTTCCGCACCTACTGTATATTTTATTCTTGCTACTACAGGACTATTTAACTGTTTACGTGAGAAAGAAAATGTAATTGGATGCCTGGTGGTTAGTAACTGGGTAAGGGAGGGGGGGGTACTAAATGTAGGTAATAGTGCACAGCACTAAAACCATGTTATATTAAAGCTACAGTAGACCTACACACATCACTGGAGAGCTTGTGAAAAAGTGATGGATGCTGCTCAGTTTCCTCTTCCAAAATGTTAGGGATGATTTGATAGGCATGGTTAGTGATATGGACATAATGAAAGGATATGAAAGGGTGCACGTATGGTACAAGGAATGAGGAGGACAAAAATATACTAGAGTTCAGAGAAACAATGAAAATGACTGTGTTTGACACTGTTGTGAGGAAAAGAGACAGTAGGATTATTAAAAGTGAATCCAAGGGTAACAGTATGCAGACTGACCACTTCCTGGGAAGGAGAGATGATAAGATGCTGATAAAGTATGTAGAGAGTGTGTGCAGCAATGCTGGTTATATGTAACATGGTACAAAAGAATCAGTGTGTGCAGCAACACTGGTCACATGTGACATGGTACAAAAGAATCAGGTACTGAAGATGGGACCTATGCACCCAGGAGGGAAAATGGAAGTGTGAAAAAACCAAGCAGCAAGGGATGCCTTCTACAGGAAGATGAGTAAAAAGGTGGCCTAACTGGATGCTGTAGACAGAAGTGTTAAATATCAGTACAGAGCTGTCAAGAACAATCTCTTGAGGGTAACTGAATCAGTGTGTAGATGAACAACAGGCCCACCAAGACATAAGATAACATGGTGATGGGGTGAGGGTGTAGAAGCTGCAAATAAGGAGAAAAGAAGACTTTCCCAGGAATGAAAAAGGGGTGGTAAGAGAGAAAGACCTGGCTGCAATGTGCAGGACCAGAAGGGAGGTCTGTGAGTATCACAGACCTATATTGGAATGCCTAAAAGTGTCAAAAGGAAGAATGTGGTAATTAAAGTGGCAATGGAGATAAAGACAGTAAACAGGGGTGAAGAGTGTGTCAAGAATGATGAAGGAAGAGTAGTGATGGACAGCAACGACATTAAGATTCTTGGAGCACATAATAACCAGTGCTGAATAAGAAAGTTTGAAATCAGCAGAACCAGTGTTTGGTCCTTGGCCTTTCACTGATGCCGCTACTGTGAGCTGGGCAATTTGTAGGATGCAGTTGGAGAAGGCAGCAGGTGTGTCTGGGCTGACTTATGAGATGTTGAATACCTCAAGAGATATATGAGTGGGTTTAGTTCCTGATTTCATAATTTCAATTAATATGAGCATGTTGTCCCAGATAACTGGCTGAAGAGCAAAACTGCAAATGTGTACTGTATAAGGGGGACAAAGTTTCCCTGCAAAGATGAAATTAAACAGGCACAAAAATTCTGTACGATAATTAAGGTTGTGGAGAGTCTTGGTAGGTGAAAGTGAGAGAGTGAATAATGATAAGATGCAGTTTGGGCTTATGCCAGGCAAGGCGACCACTGATGCAATAATCCATGTCTGACGCTTCAAGAAATATATATATGATGGAAGACAGCCGACTTTGTATTTGATGATTTGGAGAAGGTCTATAACAGAGTTCCCATGGAGCTTGTGAAGTGAGCAATGAGAGAGGCTGGGATCGATGCACTGTTTGTGATAAGACGGTGCACAAAAATCTAATGGTATTGCTGGTAGACTGCAAAAAATGCTGATTTCATGTGTGTGGTGTGCAGGAGAGAGCATGCAGAGACTAAGAGGTGGGAAAGGATTGACGTTCCTGGAGAGTCTGTTGAACGTATGGACGAACTTTATTTGTGGGATATATGTACTTTTTTTCTTTTTTTAATGGAAGAAAGAAGGAACCAAAGGCCAGGAGCCCACAAACTGTTCTCTCCGAGAAAAAAAACAAAAACAATACAAAAGAGGTGGGGCCGGAACTAGCTCTTTGTCTACGATAAGGAGTGGTTTAACTGTTGACTCTCCAGCCATTCAGAGGACTCGCCCTACATACTATGGGGTCCTTATATGCAGCATGTTAGGAGTGTAATGTTGTCCAGTAGTGACACGGGCAGTAAAAGAAAGAATACTTGCAGGCTCAAATGTACAGAGATGATAATGATTTGTTTCGTTTCATTTTTGAAGGCTCCAACATGCTTGCATGCGTCAGCCTTGGTCACCTAATGGCAGCCCTCCACGCTGCTCGATCCCTGGCAGCCTCCCTGTTCAGTCCCTTAACCCTTAAGTCACACTTAATGACCTCATCCCATGTCTTTCTCGGTCTACCCCTCCCCCAATATTAACTCCTCTCACCCTCTGTACCCAATTATCATCCCCCATCCTCTCCACATGTCCAAACCACCTCAGCCTACATCTCCTCATCACAACACCAATACACTCCAGTCCCATCCTACCTCTCAACTCTTCCATCGTAAACCCAGCCCCCCCCAGGCACTGCACGCAGGGACGCACTGCACATCCACCTAATCATTGTCATTTCTGTACGTTTAAACCTGCGAATATCCTCTTCCTTTACTGCCCAGGTCTCACTACCATACAGCATCACACTCCTAACACATGCTGCATACAAAGACCCCTTAGCACATAAGGAGAGTCCTCTCAATGTCAGGAGAGGCAACAGCTCCCTGAACTTCTTCCAACCACTTCTCACCCTAGCAACCGAGCTAACTCCAGCCCCACCTCCGGCACATAACATGTCTCCCATATAACAAAACTCCTCCACACACTCAAGAGACTCACCTGCAAGTTCAACCCTCTCACGTCTAACAATCTCCACCAGTTCTCCCCGACAAGCCGCACACATGAAATCAGCATCATCCTCCAGTCTACCTCTAATACCACTACATCTCTTGTGTACCCATTTATCACAAACACTACGCAGGATGGAATTACTTCCCACACCCTTGTGGCAAACTGCACGTGGCCACTCTCCCTCTCCTCTGATTGTACCACCACCAACCCTAGATATCATCACTTTTGTTTTATCTGCATTTACCCTTAAGCCTTTGTACCCCATACCATCTCTCCACTTCTTAAAGCTTTCCTCCGCCTCCTTTTCATTCTCTGCAATCAACACCAAATCATCAGCATACAACATCTCCCATGGGAGTCCATCTCTGAAGTCACGTGAGAGGGCTTCAAGCACAATGATAAACAACAAGGGACTCAAAACTGACCCCTGATGCACACCAACATTCACGGAAAACTCATCACTCAAAGCTTGAACTCTTACCTGGGTGCGAGCACCCACATACATGGCCATAACCACCCTAAGCAGCCACTCTTCCAACCCTAGCTTTCTCTGCCCACTTCACCACCTCTCTAGGCACTCTGTCAAAGGCCTTTTCCAAATCACCAAAAACAAAATACAATTCTCTTTTCTTTCCAATATTTTTCCTGAAGCTGTCGAACAATGAATATGGCATTACACTCAGTTTTTTTATTTAGGCAAAGATGCACTTGACATGCTGGTGATGACTGGCTGAATGCAACATGTTTGAATAACATTTACTAACCCAAATTTCCCCCTCAGATATGCTGTCAATTAATAATGCTAACAAGTAAAGAGATTATGAAGTAATGTTGCATTCAGCTGGTCATCTCCAACCCGTCAAGTGTATCTTCGCCTCGATAAAAAAAACTGAGTATACAGGAGATGGATGTTTGGTGTGTCTTTGAATGACAGACCAGGGAGGCTAGGATTGCAAACTGATAGCAAAAAAAAATAATGGGACTTGAATGTTTTAGTACTGCAATGAGAAGGGGTTGATTGAGATGGTCTGGACATGTGAAGAGTAAGAAGAATGATTACTGGATGCAGAGGGTAAGAGGTGTGAATGCTGTGGGTAGGGTTGAAAGAGGCAGACCAAAAAAGACCTTGGATGAGGTCACACTGGGACTGAATAGAGGCTGCTAAAGATCGAGCATATGGATAGCTGCTATTTGGTGACCAAGGCCAACACATGCAGGCATGTTGGTGTCTTTACAAATGATACAAACCAAAGGCTTGAAAAACTACTGTATCTGATGTAACATATTCCATCGTTGGTCTGTATGAATCTGTCACTAAATCCTATTATACTCCTGATTTTGGTGATATAAAGTAATAGAGAGAAGCCAATCCCATATTACCTCTTTTAAGGTGTAAAGGCCAACGGTTAAGCTACCACAGTGCAGTACATTAATGGTAATCAACCAAATTCCCTAGATGACATGACTGAAAAACCTTCAGTCACCTTTTTGGATCTGAACCCATGCACGCCATCACATTGACTGGGATATTGTAACCACATGATCACCAGGTCCTCTACTACATGTAGGAATTTCTTTAGACTAATAACAGAGAACTGCCTGAGACATTACAGCAATCAAAGAGTTGGCAGATGAATTTAATATGAAATATAATACTGAACAACTGATGCTATGATTCCTGTTAATGACATCCCCAATTTAGGTTAGCCACGGTACAGTTGATGTTTTCAATGGACTGGAAGATAAAGTGCTACAACCAGCTTTTGGTTTATTCCTGTGTGTGTGAGCCAAATATCAAGCAAATAGGACAATGAATAAAAGAAAGTAAAAGGCATGAACAGATCTTGAATTTGGCTATCTTGGTTTTGTTTTTTCTTAGGGGGAACAATCTTGTGGGCTCCTAACCCTTGGTTCCTTCTTCCTTGCATTACAAGAAAAAAAAAATACAGCTGATGTTTTCTATGGACTGGAAGGTAAATCAACTACCAAATGGACTTACAATGAGGAATTACTGCATGGTTCTGCCACATTACTGACCTGGCACAATTACAATCAAAATTTTGCTGACACTTTCCTACCAGCTGTTGAGTGGAAGATGATATATGGTATTATAAGACAGCAATATGAACCAAACAACAAAGCGGACTGAGAAGACTTTGCGAAAAAATAACAACTTAATTACGTAAAATACTGATGTGCTTGGGAAAGAGAGAGATTAATTACAGAAAACATTGTGATGTGATAGCAACATGAAGGGAATGAGAAGAAATATTAGTCTTTGAAGCTTGGGAAGGAATGAGAGATCTGATACATGATACACTTTGTTGTGAGAAGCACCTGACAAATGGGTCTGAGGAGGAGGGACACTGGCATTCAGGGAGAAATGAGATATAGGGAAGGCAGACGACAATGCTGGAAGGGGACGGGCAGTGAACTTTGGCTTGCAATTGTAACTCAGGTCCATGGAAAAGCAGTGATTGACTTACCTTGTAATACACACACAAAAAAAAAAAAAATAATAATAATAATAATAATACTTTAAAACTATTGAACACAGGCATCTTAGTGTCAGTGGTGCAGATACAAGCTGCTAATATAAATGCCCCTCAACTCCCTCCCCCTGCAAGGAGGATGGGGGACTGCAGGGTGAGGTAGGGTCCAAAGCTCTTACAGTTAACTGTTACGAACGCCAATTTTCCAGCATAAGATGGTCCAGCTTTTAATCTAGACAATATCATGAGAAGGCACTTGAAATTCCCACACCTGTCAGACTTGTTCACCAGGTGGCCATAATGTTTAGCTATTTGGAGAGATTCAATGCAGTGACATTTCATCGCGCTAAAAACAAAATAGCATGATAAAACAGAACTGTTGAAAAAATTGGACTGTGGCATTCCCACATGGAAGTTGTGTGAACACATATGGTACTGGTTCCTCAACTGCTTATGACATCAAAAAGTAAAGGGGAAAAAATGCTGATTTTCTAGGAAGATAGTGATTCGAAAAAGCAAATGAACATGCGAAAAACTATGAAAGATGGTAAGAGTACTGAACAAATGGAATGGTTTTGACAGCATCAGATGAAGTGGACTTGAGAAAGCTTGATAATAAACCAGGCTCAGTTCTTCCATTAAAAAAATTAAATTAGAACACCTGTGTGACTGAAGGACTGTGGGTCAGAGGTGTATTGCTGAATTACTATACATGATCTCCAATGGTTCCAGTTGAACTATTATATGTTTTATAAGTAGCCTCGGTTAGTCAGGCAAAACGGTTCATCCAACATGGCTCTGGAATGAAGGGTGCCGAAAAACTGGTGTTGTACCTGCATTTAAACACTGGGGAAATGAAACTCAAAAGCCTAACATTTATTTTTGTTGATAAACAACAATTAGCAGGAGGGGTGCCTTCATGTGGTGGCACTGATACAAAAGGGCAAAGTATAGCAATGCCCTTCAGCCATCTTTTTCCATACATCCCATTAGGAGGATTCTAGACTGCAGGAGAATGGATACTTCAGCCTGCAGTCCAGTGGGTTCATATCCGAGGGCCTCAACAACAGTTTAATGCGGCCCAAATCATTGACCTATAATCCTATGTCAATATTTCTCAATCGATATCAGTCTGTAGCCAAATTCCTTAATCCCAAGCACTCCCGATGGCAAAATAGTAATCACTGGTCAGGCTAAGTTGAGTATACATACAACTAAAAGCCTTAATCCCACATGGGGTGGATAGCACTGGCAGAACCATTTTTTTTACTAATGCAACAATTAATGAAAAAATATCTTGTTACTCACACAACCCCACAAAGAGCAGCAGAGGCACTGGTGGTGGGGGGTGGTGATGGTTGTGGTGGTGGTGGTGGCAGTGGTTTTGGTAACAGTGTTGGTGGTAGGCACTTGTAATAGTAGCAGTGTTCATGCCTCATTTAAAAACTTGAGGACACTACCTGAAATCCAATAATATGCCTTAGTGCTCAGGTCTGAACATAAGATAACCCTTTTACTATGGAGGAGGTACGTCATACATCTTTTTAGTTTACGAAATCAGTGCTGAAGACATATGCCCTCACATGCTGGCAATGACATAACCTGGCAGCTCTACTACCTAGCTTTATAAACCTTCAACTCCTCCCTATTCCCTCAACAGAGAATGGTGTGCTGCAGGAGGAAAACTTCAGACCTCAGCCCATTTAATTAATATCTAGACAAGGTTGGATCAGAACAAAATAACAACAGCTATATAATAATCATAACGGCTGAATGATAAATTACAGTTAATTTTCAAATATCTGTCCATGTGTACAGGAAGCCATTTGGCTTATCACTCAGTGTAGAGTCACTCACAGGTAGCAAGAAGAGGAAAGAATAAAGGAAAGGAAGAAAAAAGAGGGAGTGTAAAGTCACATGTAGGCAGAAGGATGAGGAAACAATGAAGGAAAGAAAGGCAGAAGAGGATGGAAGGAAAGAAGGATGAAGAATTAATAATAATAATTAATGGCAATACTTATAATTCCAATATTAGTAAAAGTGATATACCATATACTGTATAGTAAATGAACTATCCAGCTACCATACAGTCACACAGACTTTCATCAAGGCAGTGGCCACTAACAAACTGCCTCCAATCAATCTGCCCTCCCTCCATGTCCCACCACCAGAAAAAAAAAAAAAAAAGTTTTGAAAACCAAAAGTGTATTCTTGTGGGCCCTTGAGGCTTTGTAGCATTTCTTCTAAACCAATTTGACTATTCCACCTTAACATTCCTTTGTAAGCTATTTATGTCGATTTTAAGGTGCTGGAGAAGATTGCATGCATAATAACTCCTGTTATTATAATAAATCTGCTCCACTACTTCTTCACTGAAACATTCAACTACTTCCCTATCCCTCCACAGGAGGACTGCAAACAGGACAAAAATGGCAACATCATCCTGCAGTCCACTAGGTTCACATTCAGATGAGCCTGGGTCCACAACAAAAGCAACTCTTAATGTTCTATTTATTAACCCTGAGAAGGATCTGTAGCAGTGAAGGGGTTTATTTATGCTCTGTCAAACTGTTCCAGTCTGATACCTCTCTCCTAAGCTCAACAAAGGCTTCAGTTCAAAAAGTTTAATCCGCCCCGCCCCGTCGACGTACGATGCACATAGCAGTGAAGGGGTTTATTAATGCTCTGTCTAACTGTTCCAGTCTGATACCTCTCTCCTAAGCTCAACAAAGGCTTCAGTTCAAAAAGTTTAACCCGCCCCGCCCCGTCGACGTACGATGCACATCGCAACTTTTTTTCATGCTGAAACCCAACAACATGCATCATACATTATACAATTGAAAGGTCCATCGTTTGCACATTTTTCAAGTTTCGTGGGAGATTTTTGGTAGGCATATGTGGGAGACCTTCCTCTACCCCCAACCAGGCGGCAACACCGGCTGATCCTGTGTAACCCCACCCTCTTAGGGGGTGTGCCATTTTCTCGCAACCCACCTGTTAGCAATGACCTGGCCAGTAAAGACGTAGCACCACCATCTCTCCGACTATGAAATTCAAGGCAAAAGTGATTTCCATTGTGGAGGACAAAGATTATGTGGCACCAGAGAAAGTAATGAAAAGTAATGAGGAGATAATGTCGCCAAGGTAGGTGCAGTATGTTGATGTGTTTGGTGAGTGAACAATGCATATATCACCTATATTATTGTATGAAAACCAATATACTCTTGTACTACATATAAATTCGTACCAAATAAATAAATATCTACTAGGTTGAATGGTTTTGGTTAAGTTTCCCTCGGATTGGGAGCATCTTTTATGGAGTGAAGCTTCATAGAGAGCAGTAGCCAGGTGGGGGGCCTCTCACCTGTTTAGGGCACTTTTAACTTCAGGTGAGCACTTTCTCGCTGAATTTTAGATGTTTCCCATAAAAAGCAAAGGTTTGAGCCACAAAAAGACAAGTCGAAAAATTGTCGGGATTTGGGGGTGAGGTTTGTAATAAGTTAGCCGGTATAAACGTTAGGGGTAGGGTTGTGTGTGTGGGGGGGAACCCTGCGACGAGGTCATTGAGTGTGACCTCAAGATAAAACGCTGAATAGGGAAGCTGCCAGAGATCGAGCAGCACAGACAGCTGCCATTAGGTGACCATGGCCAACGCCTGCATACATGTTGGAGCTTTCAATAACAAAACAAAAAACGAAACGATAAGGACTTTAATAATGTAGAGACTAAACTGGAAAAAACTACAAAATAAGACAGTCCCAAGTATCCTTGAAGAGAAACAAGAAAAAAAAAAATTAAAGGATTAACCTGGGGGTAGGGGTTTTTTCAAAAATTCTCCCCCAGTATCCCTGCTTGTCGTAAGAGGCAACTAAAAGGGTTGGTGGTGGGTTAGTACCCAACCCCGTAAAACAACTAACTATAGTCCGACCAAAATGTCGGGACCGTTTAGGCGTTGCCCCTCATGGGAATTAACCCTCTTGCGGCGTTGCCAATTTTTGTGCTGGGCAAATTATCGGATTAGACAAAGTGCTATGTCGTCGCTCCCACCACACCACCTTTCTCTCTCTCTCTGCATATAAAATGTACATTTTATGTAGATTTATTTCTATATAAAAGTCTATACGGTTTTTTGAATTATTAAAATTTGAGGAAAAGCCTGTCTGCCAGTCCCTTTCTCTCTCTCTCTCTCTCTCTCTGCATATAAAATGTACATTTTATTTTGATTTATTTCTACAAAAAGTCTATACGGTTGTATGAATTATTACAATTTGAGAAAGAGCCTCCTGACTGTCTGTCTGCCTCTCTCTCTCTCTCTCTCTCCCAGGTGTTACCCCCAGGGAATGTCAACCCCCATTCATCCCATACTTATACGCCTCCTCCCCCACCCCCTCTCCACCCCTGATTCATTCCCACACTGGGATTTGCC
>JAGKTI010042242.1:0-10134 GCA_018397915.1 Birgus latro
TGGTGTGAGGTAGGAGAGGGGTTGGGTGGCGTGCAGTGAGGTAGGAGCAAGGTTCAGTGGGGTACAGTGAGATAAGAGCGGGGTTCAGCTGGGTGTAGTGGGGGTAGGAGTCAGGTTGGTTGGTTTGCAGTCGGTACAGTTGGGGTTGGGTGAGATGCAGTTATGAGGGACCTGGGTTAGGTGGCGTGCAGTAGAGTAGGGTCTGGATTGGGTGGGGTGCAGTGGGAGCGTGGTTGAGCATGATTCAGTAAGGTAAGAGTGGGGTTCAGTGGGGTTCAGTGGAACAGGAGCGGGTTTTGGTTGGGTGCTATGGAATAGGAGCGGGATTGGGTGGGGTGCAATAAAGTAGTATTGAGAATGGGGGAGGGTGTTCAGTGGTGTAGGAGTGGGGTTGAATGGGGTGCAGTGGGGTATTAACGGGATTAGGTAGGGTACAGTGGGGTAGGAGAGGTGTTGGGTTGAGTTCAAGGGGGTAGGATCTGGGATGAATCAGGTGCAATTGAGTAGTAGTGGGGTTGATTGGGGTGCACTGGGGTAGGAGCGAAGTTGGGTGGAGTGGAATCGAAAAGGGAATGGGAGGGCTGCAGTGGGGGTAGAAGTGGGGCTGGGTGGGGTGCAATTGGAGCGAGGATGGGTGGGTTACAGTAGAGTAGGATCGTTGTTATGTGGGGTGCAGTGGGGTAGAAATAGGGATGTGATGTGTGCAGTGAGGTAGGAACTGGGTTGAATGGACTGTATCAGGGAAGGAGTAGAGTTGGGTGGGGCATTGTGGGGTAGCAATGGGTTTGAGTGAGGTACAGTGGGGTAGGATCTAGGTTAGGTGGTGGGCAGTGCGGTAGCATCCAGGTTGTGCTGGGCTCTGTGGGGTAGGTATTGAGTTGAATATAAGGGCCGACACTGGGTTGGGTCCATATGAATCGAGGTCAGGAGGGGTTCAGGAGGGCTGCTTCCAGGTTGGGTTGGATGCTGTGGGGTAAGATTGATGTGGGTTGCAGTGAGGTAGGAGTGGGGCTCGGTGAGGTGCAGTGGAGAAGGAGCGGGGTTGGTTGGGGTGCATTGGGTTAGGATCGGGGTGGGTAGGGTGCATTGAAGGAGGATCACGGTTGGGTGCAGTGCAGTGGGGAAGAATCGGAGTTGGGTGTGGTGCAATGGGGGGTAGGGTCGGGGTTGGGTGGGATGCAGTGGGAGCGAGGTTGGGTATGATACAGTGAGGTTGAAGTAGGGTTGGGTGGGTTGCAGTGGAATAGGAGCAGGGTTGGGTGGGGTGCATTGAGGAATCAGGGTTGGATGGGGTGCAGTGGGGTAGGAGTGGAGTCGAATTTGGTGCAGTGAGGTATTAACGGGGTTGGGTGGGGTACAGTGGGGTAGGATCTGGCGTGAACGGGGTGTAATTGGGTAGGAATGGTGCTGAGTGGATTACAGTGGGGTAGGAGCGGGATTGGGTAGGGTGCAATGGGGTAGGAGCGGCGTTTGTGTGAGTTACGGATTGGTAGGATGTGGGTTGAATCAGGTGCAGTTGGGTAGTAGTGGGGTTGAGTGGGGTGCAGTGGGGTAGGAGCGGTATTGAGTGGGGTTGGACTGAGGTAGAATCATGGTTTGGTGCGGTGCAGTGGGGGTACGACCCGCTTTGGGTGGAATGCAGTGGGGTAGGAGCGAGGTTGGGTGGGGTGGAGTGGGAACAGGATTGGGAGGGGTGCAGTGGGGTATGAGTGGGGCTGGGAGGAGTGCAGTGGGAGCGGGGTTGGGAGGGGTGCAGTGGGAGCGGGGTTGGGTGGGTTACAGTAGAGTAGGATCAGAGTTGCATGGGGTGCAGCGGAGTAGGAGTACGGTTGTGTGGGGTGCAGTGAGGTAGGAACTGGGTTGACTGAATTGTAGCGTGGTAAGATTCGGGTAGGGTTGGCCTTTGTGGGGTAGGAGTGGGGTTGAGTGAGTTACAGTTCCGTAGGATTAGGGTTGGGTGGGGTGTAATGCGGTAGTATCGAGGTTGGGTTGGATGCAGTGGGGTAAGAGTGGGGATGAATCGGGTGCAGTGGGTATAGAATCGGGGTTGGGTGGGGTGCTGTGGATAAATGTTGTGCTTGAGTGGTGTGCAGAGCAGTAGGGCCGTTATTGGGTGGGGTGTAGTGGAAGCGAGGTTAGGAAAGGTGGAGTGCTGTTGCTTCCAGGTTGGATGGGGTGCAGTGGAAACGACTTTAGGAGGGGTGCAGGGAAGTTGCTTCCAGGTTGGGTGGGGTGCTTTGTGGTAGGATCGGCGTGGGGTGCAGTGAGGTAGGAGTGGGGTTCGGTGAGGTGCAGTGAAGTAGGAGCGCGATTGGTTGGGGTGCAGTGGGGTAGGATAGGGTTGGGTGGGATACAGTGTTGTAGAACTGGTGTTGGGTAGGATCGGGGTTGGGTGGGGTGCAGTGTTGTAGGACCTGTTTTGGATAGGGTCAGGGTTTGGTGGGATACAGTGTTGTAGGACTTGTGTTGAGTGATGAGCAGCGAGGTATGATCGAGGCTTGGTAGGGTGCAGTGGGGTAAGATCGGGATTGGGCAGTTTACAGTGGGGAAAAAACGGGGTTGAGTGAGGTGCAGTGGGGTTGGAGCGGGGTTAGGAAGGGCTCAGTGGTGTGGGAATAGGGTTCAGAAAGGTGCAGTGGAGTAGGAGTTGGGTTGAGTGTGGTATAGTGAAGTAGGAGTTTGCTTGTTTGCGGACAGTGGGCTTGGATCTTAGCTGAATTGGGTACAATTGGACTGGAGTGGGGATGGCTGGGTGCAGTGGGGCAGAAGTGGGATTAGGTGGGGTGCAATGAGGTACAAGCGGGGTTGGGTGGAGTGCAGTGGAGTAGGATTGGGGCTGGGTGGAGTGGAGTTGGAGCGGGATTGGGTGGGGTGCAGTGGGAGTGGGGTTGCGTAGGGTGCAGCAGGGTAGTAGGGTGGGGTGGGGTCAAATGGGGAAGGATTGGGGTTGGGTGAAGTGCTGTGGGGTAGGGTAACGGTTGGGTGGGTTGCGGCGGGATGGTGGGAGCGGTGTTGGGTGGGGTGCAGCGAGGTAGTAGCAAGGTTCGGGGGGGGGGGTGCAGTGAGGTAGGAGCAGGGTTGGGTGGGGTGCAGTGGAGTTGGGTCGGAGTTGGTTTGGGTGCAGTGTGATAGGATTTGGGTTGAGTAGAATGTAATGGGGTATGAGTGGGGTTGGGTGGGATGCAGTGGCTTAGGAGTGGGGTTGGGTGGGGTGCAGTGAGGTTGGATCAGGGTTGGGTTGGATGAAGGATAATGGTGAGGTTGGGTGGGGTGTAGTGGGGTAGGATCTGAGTTGGGTTGGGTGCAGTGGGATAGGATTTTGGTTGGGTGAAATGCAGTGGTGTATTGGCGGTTTTGGGTGGGGTGCAGTGGTGTATTGGCGGTTTTGGGTGGGGTGCAGTGGGGTAGCAGTTGCATTGGGTGGGATGCAGTGGATTAGGATTGAAGTTGGGTTGGGTGGGGTGAGGTAGGATCGGGGTTGAGTGAGATGCACTGGGGTAGGATCAGCGTGGCTGTGGTGTGCTGGGGGAGGATCGGGGTTGGGTGGAGTGCAGTGGAATAGGAGTTGAGAGTGATGCAATAAGGTAGGATGGGGCTGGGTGGGGTGCAATGGAATAGGAGCAGGACTAGATGGGGTGCGGTAAGGTAGTAAAGAGGATGGGTGGGATGCAGTAGGGTAGGAGTGGGGTTTAATGGGATTCATTAGGGTAGGAGTAGAGTTGAATGGGGTGCAGTGGGGTATTAACCGGTTTGAGGATGGTACGGCGGGGTAAGAGCGAGGTTGGGCGGGGTACAGTGGGGTAGGATCTGGGCTGAATCAGGTGCAATTGGGTAGTAGTGGGGTTGAGTGGGGTAGGAGCCGGATTGGGTTTGGTGCATTGAGGTAGAATCAGGGTTGAGTGAGGAACAGTGGGGTACGACCCGTTTGGGGTACAGTGGGGTCGGAGCGGGATTGGGTGGGGTGGGGTCGGAACGGGATTGGGTGGGATGCAGTGGGGTAGGAGTGGGGCTGGGTTTGGTGAAATGGGAGCGGGGTTGGGTAGATTACAATGGAGTAGGGTCAGGGTTGCGTGGGGTGCAGCGAGGTAGGAGTAGGGTTGTGTGGGGGACAGTGAAGTGGGAACTGGGTTGAGTGGACTGTAGCGGGGTAGGAGTTGAGTTTGATGGGGTGTACAGGGGTAAGAGTGGGGTTGAATGAGGTACAGTGTGGTAGGATCGGTGCTGGGTGGGGTGCGGTTTGGTAGTATCGAAGTTGGGTGGGGTGCAGTGAGATTTCGTAGGTGTTGGGTTGAATGGGGTGCTGTGGGTATAAGATCGTGGTATGGTGGGGTGCAGTAGGAAAATTATGTGCTTGATTGGTGCGCAAAGGTGTAGGGTCGACATAGGGTGGGGTGCAGTGGAAGCGAGGTTAGGAGGGGTGCGGGTGGGTTGCTTGCAGTTTGCGTGGGGTGTTGTAGGGTAGGATCGGCGTGGCGTGAAGTGAGGTAGGAGCGGGGTTCGGTGGGATGCAATGGAGTGGGAGCGGGGTTGGTTGGGATGCATTGGGGTCGGATGGGGGTTGGGTGAGATATAGCGTATTAGAATCGGTTTTTGGTGGTGAGCAGCGAGGTATGATCGAGGCCAGGTGGGATGCAGTGGAGTTGGAGCGGGGATGGGTAGTTTACAGTGGCGGGAAAACTGGGTTGAGTGAGATGCAGCTGGGTTGGAGTGGGGTTTGGAGGGGTTCATTGGAGTAAGAGTAGGGTGCAATGGAGTAGGAGTGGAGTTGGGTGGGGTGCTGTGTTGAAGTATCTCGGTTGTGTGTGGTGCAGTCGGGTAGTAGTTGGGTTGTGCAGGGACAGTAGGATAGGATCGTAGTTGAATAGGGTGCAGTTGGGTCGGAGTGGGGATGGGTGGGGTGTATTAGGTAGAAGCGATGTTGGGTGTTCAGTGGAGTAGGATCTGACAGGGTAGGATGCAGTGGGAGTGGGGTTGGTTGGGGTTCAGTGGGAGGGGGTAGTTGGGTAGGGTGCAGTGGGAGAGGGGTTGTGTAAGGTGCAGCAGGGTAAGAGTAGTATTGAGTGGGGTTGAGTAGGATAGAATTGGTGTTGGATGGAGTGTTGTGGGGTAGGAGAGGTGTTGGATAGGGTGATTTAAGGTAGGAGCAACGTTTGGTGAGGTGCAGTTAAGTAACAGCTGGGATCGGTTGAGTGCAGTTGGGATAAAAGTTTGGGTGGGTTGCAATGGAGTAGGGTTGGGGTTGGGCGGGTGCAGTTATGAGAGATCGGAGCTAAGTGGGGTGCAGTGGAGTGGGAATGGGGTTGGGTGGGATGCAGTTGTGAGGAATCGGGGCTAGGTGGGGTGCATTGGAGTAGAAACTGGGTTGGGTGGGATGCAGCTGTGCAGTTGTGAAAGATCATTGTTCGGTGGGGTGTAGTGGAGTAGGATCGGGGTTGTGTGGGGTGCGGTGGGGTGAGATCTCGGTTAAGTGAATTATTATTGGATGGGAGTGGGATTAGGTTGGGCGCAGTGGGGTAGGACCAGGGTTGGGTGGGGTTCAGTGGGGTAGGATCAGCGTAGAGTGCAGTGAGGTAGAAGTGGGGTTCAGTAGGGTAAAGTGGAGTAGGATCGGGGTTAGTTGGGGTGCAGCGTGATAGGATTTGGGTTGAGTGGAATGTAGTGGAGTATGAGTGGGGTTAGGTGGGGTGCAGTGAGGTAGGAGTGGGGTTGAGTAGGGTGCTGTGGGGTAGGATCAGGGTTGGATGGGGTTAATTGGAGTAATGACGGTGTTGGTTGGGGTGTAGTAGGGTAGGATCTGGGTTGGGTTGGGTGCAGAGACATGGGATCTGGGTTGGGTGAAATGTGGTGGGGTAATGGCAGTTTGGGGTGGGGTTCAGTGGGGTAGAAACGGCAATGGCTGAGGTGCAGTGGGGCAGGATCTGGGTTGGGTGGGAGCAGTGGGGTAGGATCTGGGTTGGGTGGGGTGCAGTCAGATTGGATTGGGCAAGGATGGATTGCAGTGGAGTAGGTTCGAGGCTGGGTGGGATGGAGTGAGGTATGATCGGGGTTGAGTGAGGTACATTGGGGAAGGATCAGAGTTGGTGGGGTGCGTTTGGGAAGGATTGGGGTTGGGAGGAGTGCAGTGGGGTAGAATCGGAAATCGGTAGGGTCCAGTGGGGTAGGTCGGGGTTGTGTTGGGTGCAGTAGGAGTGGGGTTGGATATGATGCAATGAGGTAGGAGTGGGGTTGGGTGAGGTGCAGAGGTATAGGAGCAGGGTTGGGTGGGATTCAGTAAGATAGTATTAAGGATGGAGGGGTGCCGGGGGGTAGTAGTGGAGTTGATTGGGGTGCAGTGGGGTACTAACGGGGTTGAGTTGGGTACAGCTGGTTAGAAGTGGGGTTGGGTTGGGTACAGTGGGGTAGGATCTTTGGTGAATGGGGTGCAATTGGATAGGAGTTGTGTTGGGCGGGCTGCAGTTAGGTAGGAGCGGGATTGGGTATGGTGTAGCGGGTTAGGAAGGAGGTTTTGGTGGGTAGGGTAGGATCTTTGCTGAATCAGGTGAATTGGGTAGCAGTGGGGCTGAATGGGATGCAGTGGGGTAGGAGAGGGATTGGGTGGGTTGCATTAAGGTTGAATCAGGGTTGGGTGGGGTGCAGTGGCATAGGGATGGGGCTGGATGAGGTGCAGTGGGAGGGGGGTTAGGTGGGTTACAGTGGAGTAGGATCGGGGTTGCGTGGGGTGCAGCGGGGTAGGAGTAAGGTTGTGTCGGGTGCAGTGAATTGCGAACTGAGTTTAGTGGACTGTAGTGGGGTAGGAGTGGGGTTGGTTGAGGAGTAATGAGGTTGAATGCGGTATAGTGGAGTTGGATCGGGGTTCGGTGGGATGCAGTGCGGTAATATCGAGGTTGGGTGGGGTGCAGTGGAGTAGGAGTGGGGTTGAATTGGGTACTGTGGGTATAGGATCGTGGTATGGTGGGGTGCAGTGGAAAAATGGTGTGCTTGGGTGGTGCGCATAGGAGTAGGGCCGACATTGGGTGGGATGCAGTGGAAGCGAGGTTAGGAGTGGTGGATGGGGTTGCTTCCAGGTTGGGTGGGGTGCTGTGTGGTAGGATCGGCGTCGGGTGCAGTGAGGTAGGAGCCGGGTTCGGTGAGGTGCACCAGAGTGGGAGCGGAGGTTTGATGGGGTGCAGTGGGGTAGGACTGGGGTTGGGTGAGATATAATATAGTTTGACTTGTGTTGGGTGCGGAGCAGCGAGGTACGATCGTGGCCTGGTGGGGTGCAGTTGGGTACGAGCTGGGTTGGGTGGTTAACATTGATGGAAAACCATGGTTGAGTGGGGTGCAGCGGATTTGGAGCGGAGTTTGGAGGGGATTAGTGGTGTAGGAGTTGGGTTAGGTAGTTTGCAGTGGAGCAGGAGTGGGGTTGGGTAGGGCAAAGTGGAGTAGGATCGGGGTTGGTTGAAATGCAGCGTGATAGGATATGGGTTGAGTGAAATGTTGTGGGGTATGAGTGGGGTTGGGTTGGATGCAGTGGGGTAGGAGTAGGGATTTGGTGGGGTGCAGTGGGGTTGGATCAGGGTACGATGGGGTGAAGTGGGGTAATGGCGGTGTTGGTTAGGGTGCAGTAGGGTAGGATCTGGGTAGGGCAGGGTGCAATGGCATAGGATCTGGGATGGGTTCAATGCAGTGAGGTAATGGTAGTGTTGGTTGGGTGCAGTGGGGTGGAAGCGGCACTGGGTGGGGTGCAGTTGGGTATGATTTGGGTTGGTTGGGTGCAGTTGGGTATGATGTGGGTTGGGTGGGGTACAGTGGGATAGGATCGAGGGTAGGTGGGGTGGAGTTAGGTAGGATCGACTTTGAGTGAGGTGCATTGGGGTAGGATCACGGTGGATGGCGTGCGTTGGGGGAGGATAGGGGTTTGGTGGAGTGCAGTGGGGTAGGGTCTAGGTTCGGAAGGGAGCAGTGTGATAACGATGAGGTTCATTGGGGTGCAGTGGTGTAGGAACGGGGTTGGATGGGGAGCGATGAGGTAGAAGCAGGGTTGTTTCGAGTAAAGTGGGGTTGGATCTAGGCTGCATCAGATGCAACTGGGTAGTAGTGGGGTTGAGTGGGGTGCAGTGGAGTAGAAGTCGTTTTTGGGGGGTGCAGTAGGGTAGGGGGTGAATGGGTGAGGTGGAATGGGAACGGGATTGTGTGAGGTTCAGTGGGGTAGGAGTGGAGCTGGGTGAGGTGCAGTGGGAGCGAGGTTGGGTGGGTTACGTTGGAGTAGGATTGGGGTTGCGTGGGGTGCAGCAGGGTAGGAGTAGGGTTGTGTGGGGTGCAGTGAAGTAGGAATTGCTTTGAGTGAACTGTAGCAGGGTGGGAGTGGGGTTGGGTGGGGGGTAGTCAGGTAAGATTGGGGATGAATAAGGTACAGTGTGGTAGAATCGGGGTTGGGTGGGGTGCAGTGCGGTAGTATCGAGGTTGGGTGGGGTGCAGTGGGGTACTTGTTGGATTGAATAGGGTGCAGTGGGTATGGGATTGGGACTGGGTGGGGTACAGTGGAATAAGGGTGGGCTTGGGTGGTGTTCAGAGGAGTAGGGTTGACGTTGGGTTCGGTGCAGTGAAAACGAGGTTTGAAGGGGTGCAGAGGGGTTGCTTCCAGGTTGGATGGTGTGCAGTGGGGTAGGTGGCGCAGTGGAGTAGGAGCTGGGTTGGGTGGTGTACAGTGGGGTATTATCGAGGTTGGGTGCGGTGCACTGGGATAGAATCGTTGATGGGTGGGTGCAGTGGGGTCGGATGGGGGTTAGTGGGGTGCACTGGGGTAGGAGCGGGGTTGGGTGGGGTGCAATGGGATGGAGCTGGGTTGGGTGGGGTGCAGTGGGGTAATGGCTGCGTTGGGTGGAGTGCCGTGGGGTTGGACCAGCGTTGGATGGGGTGCAGTGGGATAGGATCTGGGTTGTGTGGGATTCAGTGGGTTAGTGGCAGAGTTAGGTGGGGTGCAGTGGGGTAACAGCGTCATTGGGTGGGGTGCAGAGAAGTTGGATCTGGGTTTGGTGAGGTGTAGTGGGGTAGGATCTGGGTTGGGTGGAATGGAGTGTGGTAGGGGTATGGTTATGTGGTGTTGAGTGAGGTAGGATCAGGTTGAGTGAGGTACAATGGACTAGGATCGGATGGGTGGTGTGCCTGGGGGAGGATCCAGTTTGGGTGAAGTGCAGTGAGGAAGGATCGGTGTTGGGTGGAGTGCATCTGGGTAGTATTGGAGTTGGGTGGGTTGCAGTGTGGGCGGGATGGTACTGGGGTGCTGTGAGTTATGAGTTGGGATGGTACTGGTGCAATGGAGTAGGAAAAGGGTTGGTGAGGTGCAGTAGGGTAGTATCGAGGTTGGATGGGGTGCAGTCGGGTATGAGCGAGGTTGAATTGGATGAAGTGGGGTAGCAACGGGGTTGGACGGGGAGAAGTGGGATAAGATCGGGAGTGTGGGGGTTTCAGTTAGGGAGGATCCGAGGGGGAGGGCACTGGTTGCAGTGGGGTGATAATGACGTTGTTTGGTGATGTGCAGTAGGGTGGCAGCAGTGTTGCGTGGGGTGTAGCGAGAGTTCGAAGGGAGATTTGGTGGGCTGCAGTGGAGTGGAGAGGGGTTGGGTGGAGTACAGTGGGGTCACGGCGGCGTTGGGTGGGGTGTAGTGGGGTCGGATCAGGGTTGGGTGGGTGAATTGGGATAGGATCGGGGTTGGGTGGGATCCAATGGGTTAGTGGCAGAGTTAGGTGGGGTGCAGTGGGGTGGGTAGCAGCGGCATTGGGTGGGGTGCAGAGAGGTTGGATCTTGGTTGGATGAGGTGCAGTAGGGTAGGATCGGGGTTGAGTAGAATCGACTGGGGTAGAGCCGCGGTTGTATGGTGTGGAGTTAGGTAAAATCAGGTTGAGTGAGGTGCATTGGGGTAAGGTTGGAATGGGTGGATTGCACTGGGGGAGGATCAGGGTTGAGTGAAGTGCAGTGAGGTTGGATCGGTGTTGGGTGGGGTGCAGTGGGGTAGTATCGGGATTGGGTGGTGCACAGACGGAGCAGGGTTAGGTGGGGAGCAATGAAGTATGAGTGGGGTGGGTTTGGTGCTTTGGAGTAGGAGCAGGTTTTGGTGGGATGCATTGGGGTAGTATCGAGGTTGGGTGGGGTAC
>JAGKTI010042243.1:0-10134 GCA_018397915.1 Birgus latro
ATACATATGTGCAAGAGGTATACGTAAGTGTATATGCTTGTGTCTGGACGGGAGACGTACATGTGTATTTGTAAAGAAGAGCATGCATTAGGTGGATAGGCTAAGTGACAGTGTAGAGCCGGTATAGACTGTGTACGTGTAGGAGTTGTACAGGCTTGTGAAATTAGTCGTTGTACATGTGTATGCTAATACGAATTGTACGAGTATATGAACGCACGAGTTGTACAAGTGTATATAAGTAGAAGTTGTACACATGTATGCAAGCAGGAGTTGTACATGTGTATGCAAGCAGGAATTGTAATAAGTGTGCGTGCTGTCACTAATGTGTGTGCGTGTGTGTACGTGGAGGGTTGTACATGTGTGTGTGTGTGCAGTTGGAAATTATGTGCGTGATGAAATTTACACACATGTGCATAGATGAGTGTTCATGTGCGTGCGTGGAGGGTGAGTGACCGTGGCTGGATGGTGTGCGTGTCAATCTGTCACTCTTGCAAAATTAGGAAATCAATATTCAATATGGTGCCCGCTGCCCATGGAGGGAGGGATGGAGGGAGGGAGACGGTAGGAAGGAGGAAGGAGGGAGGAACAGAGAGAGGAGAAAGAAGAAAGGAATAAAGGGAAGGGAAAAGAAAGAAGGGAAAGACAGGGGGGGGGAAGGGAAGAAAGAAGATGAGGGAAGAGAAGGAAAAAAAAAGATTGTAAATTAATGGAAAGAAAAGGAATTTAGAGAAAAGAGGGAAGGAAAAGGTTGGGAGAGGGAAGTGAAGGGAATGAAACAGGAGAGAGGATAGGTGGGGGAAAGGAAAATAAACGGAGAGAAGGTGAGGGAAGGGAAAGGAATGGGAGTGGTGATGGGAGAATGGAGAGAAATGGGAGTGGCAGGGGAAGGAACAAGCATGTGAGGGAAGGTGAGGGAGGGAAGGAAACGGAAAAGAATGTGAAGGAAGATGAGGGAGAACAAATGAGGGAAAGTGAGTGAAGAAAAGGGGAGGGAATGGATGATGGAGAAAGAGAGAACAGAAGGAAGATGAGAAAGAAAGAGAATTAGGGTTGCCAGCATTCCTGAGGGAATGCAGGATGATACTCTTATAGCCACAATGCACTGACATATTTCTGTGCAAATTACCATGATAATTAATGAACATAAAAGAACATGGGATTCCAAAACCTGTGTTTGTGTAATTTGGCCTTTGACCCCATAATTTCTTTTGAAAGGCCTAAATGAAAAAATAAGATGTATGGAGGTACAGTATTTGCCTGAAGAATAACTGTACCAAGTTTGTACTAATTAGTGAAGAAATAAAGGAATGACGCTGAATTAAAATGTGTTTGAAAGAGAGAAGTAAATAAATAAATGAAGAAGAAGAGGAGCGAGAGAAAGAAATTTACCAGATACAGCAGATTTCCACACTATGACGGAAACCTAATAAGGAATGTAGATGGAAGAGAGAGAAAAGTATAATGGAAGAAGAGGGGCAAGAAAAGTGAATACAGTATGTCGGAGAAGAAGAAAGAGATAATGGACGATGAGGAGTAAAGGGATAACCAAAAAGAGAAGAAAAGGGGAGGCGAAGAGAAAGGAAAGGGAAGGGGAGATGCTCTGTATCCTTATATGACTAATCTGAGTGGGTTGTGCAGATGTGAATGTGGGTGTTGCTATGAGAAGTTGCACTGGATCTAGGTGTGGGTGTGAGTGTACTTGTTTGGAGTATAACTGTGATTGGGTGTGGGTGGAAGTAAGGTGGGTGTGAGTGGTATACGGTGTGAGTGTGAACGATGAGGAAAATGTGTGTTGGGTGTGGTTGCGAATGAATATAAATTTAAGTGGATATGTGGCCATGAGTGGTATGGTATTGTAAGTGTAGGTTATGTGTGGTTGCGATATGGATGTAGATGTATGTGAGTCAGGTGTGAGTGCGGATGGATGTCGACATGGGTATGCGTGGGTGTTAGCGGTAGGGTCAGTCTGGTGTGTGTGTGTGTGTGTGTGTGTGTGTGTGTGTGTGTGTGTGGAGTATAGTCATGGCTGGGTAGGGCGTGGCAGGGCTGGGAGGCGACAGATTGCAATATCGGCGCCTCCATAACCATCCGTCATCCTGGTGCCGCCCTGTCGCCGCTCCGCCTCACTGTCCCCACCTGTCCAGTGTCACTGTACTCCCCTCACTTGCCACTTGCTCCCACCCGCCACCTGTCACGGTCTTGTCATGTCACCTGGCATTTTCTTGCCTTTGTCCTTTGCCCCTATTTTAACCTGTCCTCTTTCACTGTTCCATTGTCATTCGCTACTGTTTGCTGTCTTGTCTCCTGCAATACAGTATTTCCTACTTACCTCGTTCTACTGTCTTCTTTTGTCACATACAACTTTTTTGTTTCTGTCCCTTGTCGTTCTTCCCTCTTGTCCCGTCGCTATCTTTTCTTATCCTGTGCCACTGATGTACCATATAATTTTGTCCCTATATGTCACATGTCGCTGTCCTTCCCACGTTCCCTGCCACTATCCTCAGTCACTGTCCCCCTTGCTACTGTTTCCTCCTGCCCTTATCTGTCCCGTCATTGCCTATTTGTTCATTCTAGCTTCTGCCGTTACCTGTCTTAACGACTATTCCCGTCTGCATATTCTATCTATCTGTAGTTAGACGCCTTAATCCTGTAAGGGATGGCCACAAACAAATCTCTCTGTCGTCCAGTCCTCTGCGCTTTGAATGCCTTCCCTCCGACTCACATTCCCTTTTCTCATATAACTCACCACTTCATCTCTCCATCTCATCCTCGGTCTCTCCCTCCCCATCTCCCCCTCTACCTCACGCACCAACTTCTAGTCAGTCTTTCACTCTCCATCTTCTTCAAATGGCCAAACCAACTCGGAGTATTTCTCATAACGCTTCCAATCACATACACATCAGCACTACATCTCCTTCACTTTCTTATTTGTCTGACTTCCTCTCCATGTAGTCTATCTCAACAGGCTCCTATCAGATAACTCATTTCTGCTGCTCTCACCCTTGGATTGCGTTTTTCCAACAGGGTTTAAGCTTCACTTTCAGACATTAGAGGTGAGATCACAATACGGTCATGCAGCAACCTTTTTTTTGTTTTTGTTTTTCAGCGTACATATTCACTTCCTTGTGAATCAACAACCATTCTTTCCTGCAGTAACCTTTCATGCACTTTATCCTCTAAACTTCCATCCTTGCTCATTATACTACCGAAATACATGAATGCACTAATATTCTCTATTTCCTAACCATCCAGCCTCATTCGCATGCATGTTGCTCCATACACCTACAGATTTACTAATGATCGCTTCTTCCCAAAACCAAACATGACGCTCCACTCACGGAGAAACTGGGATGGCATTTGCACCAGACCCATTATATTAGTGGGGCTTACATCTGTATACTGTAGCACACAAATCCACCTTCCTAGGGAAGTACCGTTCTTGCCTCCACCAAAATAATATGCCATTGCATTCGCCCACATAAGCTGCAGTTCAGAAAAAAAAATACAAAGAAGCGATTCATCTCTAATTTCACACACCAGCTTCCCGTGACCTGGCAGCACGAACTCTAGTTTTCTATTTTTTGTTTGCTTAACAACCCTAGGAGATGGTGTCCATTTAGCCTCTTCTGGCAGCTGAACTCAGGCAGCTAAGTGGTCCGCTTCATCACCTCCTTCCTACCTCTCACCCCGCTGCTTTACTGCAGCAGGATCCCTCCTAATTGACGAAATTATAGCCATTCGCACATACGATACTCTTTGAGATCAACACGTGAACGACATTCATGATACTATTGAAGACAACCATTTCATACACCAACAGATCTTGAATCCGGTATTATCAGCCAATAAATCTTCGTCCGTCTCATTGTTCACGCCATCATTCTAGTGAAGAGACAGGAGACCACAATACTTTCTTGTGGAAATTTCACTCAAACCTTTGTTGCCACTCTGTCTAAAATCCTACGTATTCTTCTCTTATTTCCTTTTCCTGTTTTTGTATTGGATATGAATAATTCAGGGTCCGTATACAGTATAATATGTTCAGTGTACTGCAAATTTTGTATGATAAAACCTGCATTAAAATAGCGAGTGTCCTCCCCGCCACTCTACATTAGGTTACTCATTGTTGCCTCAGAGTTTTACCTGTCATTACTCGGCAGTACGAATCATTTGTCCTTCATAACCGGTTAAACATGGCCTGAACGTTTACCGTACAGCTGGCCACCCACATCATGTGTGTGCACACCCACCGCTAAAATACATACTCTATAGAGTCTCTACAGTAAACTTACAGGCAGCTTATATGTACTGATACCTACCTGTCAACTACCACTGTCTCCCGTTGATGTCCTCACCTGACTGTCATCTGTCTTCACCTGTCTCCAGCCTATGGTGGGGTGAAGTGGTGTAGGATGGTTCATGGTGGGGTCGGGTTGAGTGGGGTGAGGGCGGGGTCTCATCCATCACTACCATGATGGATCCTCGCCATCCTGGTCATTTGCTTGTTAGTAGCGGGGGAGGGGAGGAGGGGGGTTTGGGGAAGGAAGAGAGGGGAGGGGTGGATTGTGGGAAGGAAAGAGGTAGGATGGGGAGTGGGGGAGAAGGGGAAGGATATGGGAGAATATGAGTGAATAAAGGCAGAGGAGTTGAAGAGTGTACGTAGATTAAGGGGAAAACGCAGAATGATGAGACAAAGGATGGGCAAGGACGAGAGGGGATAGGGGTAAGGATTGTGGAGAGACAAGGGGCGGAATGAAGAATGAGGAAAAAGGAGAGATCTGATTTAAATAATTAATTGGATGGTAGGAGCTAAGTGAGGGGAATTTGAAGATGAGAGAGGGGAAAGATGACCTGAAGAAGAACGGAATGCAGGGGCAAGGAGGAGTGTAGGGAGGTAAGGAGGAGGACGGAAGATGAGGGAGTAGGAGGACTTGGGAAATGAGAGAATAAGATGAGAGGGGAGGAGAGACAGGAGATAAGGGAAGGGATGGAACGGTGATGGTGCGGAGGTACTATCAGAGAGGAATACGAGAAGTGATAAAGAAGGAAGGATTTGGAGATGAGATGGACGGGATAGAGGAAAAACAGAGGTAAGGTGAGGTGAGAACAGGGAGGAGAAGGAGGAGGAGGAGGAGGAGGAATGAGTAGTGAGGAGGATTGAGGAGTGAGGAGGAAAGGAGGAAGAGAAGAGGATTGAGATGTAAGGATGATGATGGTGATGATAAGGAGGAGGAGGAGTGGAGAACTGTGAGACAGGAAAGGTGAAATAGGGATTAAGGGAGGAAGGAGAGAGTAAGGCACAGAAAATGAGGAGGTATGAGAGAGATATGGTAAATAAAGGAGGCAATATGGTTGATACGGGATACAAGGGGAAGGAGAGGGAGTCAGCGAGCTGCGGGAAAAATAGGGAGGGAAGGACAAAAAAGGAGACAATAAGATAAAGAGGGAGAGAGAGCAGGAAGAGGTGTGTTGGGGGACAGCTCTGGCATGGACGGGGACTGATGAGGATTCGACACGTGATGACAACCAGGGGGGGGTGACGCAGGGAGAAGGGAAGTGAGGCATAGGGGAAGAGGAGTGAGATAGAGAGAGGGGAAGGAGGTAGAGAGTGAGGTAAGGGGAGAGGAAAGTGAGGTAGGGGGAGGGAGAGTGAAACACGGGAAGGGAGTATGAAGCAGTGAAGGAAGTGTGAGGTAAGGGTAGGGGGAGATAGACAGGGGGAGGGGGAGTGAGGCAGGGTAAGGGGCGAGAAGCATGGCAGGAGTGAGGCAGAAGATAGGGAAGTCTTGCAGGGAAGGAGAAACGAGGCAAGGGGAGGGGGAGTGAGGCAAGGGAAGGGGGAGTTAGGCAAGGGAAAGGGGAGTTAGGCAGGAGATGGGGGATTCAGGCAGTGGGAGGGAGAGGGGGGGCAAGGGGATTTTGAGTGAGATAGACTATGAGGAGGTAAAGTACAGGGTGAAATAAGATACAGGGAGGCAAATGAAGACAAAGGGATGGGGAGTGAGGGCTGGGAAGGAGGAATGAGGCAAGAGGAAAGGAGTGAGACGTGGGAAAAGGAGTGAAGCAAGAGATAATACGGGGGGGGGGAGGCACAAATAAAGTGAATGTGTGAGAAAGGGAGGCAGTGGAAGATCAAGCGAAGGAGAGAGAGAGAGAGAGAGCGAGAGAGAGAAGAGTGACCGGAAGAGGAGGCAGGAAAAGTGATGGAAGGCAAAGTTATCACAGGTATTTGCATGGCGAGGCAAAGATGAGAGAAAGATATGAACAGGAGATACAGAGAGACAGACAAAGCAGGAAAGAGGCGGAGAGAGATGGGAGGAACAGATGTGTACGTTTATGCATGGTGTAAGTGAAGAAAGAAACAGAAGTGAGACATAATGAGGCAGAGGGAAGATCTGGTGAGGCAGGAGCAAACAGTCACGGAATTTACACTATTAGCTTATTTCATTATTGTGGGTGTACAGTTTTAGTTAACTATGGGATATTCCCGCATACCTCTTCCCCACACACCCACATCCCTCTCACCATACCCCCACTTTTCTCCTCTCACATCCCCACTCGTCCCACTTCTTCCTTCCCCCCCTCCCATCACCCACTTCATCTTCTTCAACCTCTTTTTTCCCTCACCAAGGGGTGTCTGGAGTGGTTGCATGCAGAAGGAAGGGTGTGAAAAACTGAGTGCAAGTTCATGACATATTACCTCCGTGAAAGTGAAGAGAATGTGTGATGACGTCAGGTGAGAATGTGTGTGTTAGGTTTGCATGTATCCTGACCACTGAGAGTAAAGAACTTGGCGAGAGTATGTTCTGAACTTATATGCATGGATGTATAGAAATGAATACAGAAAACTATTTGCATATCATAACTGTAAAAATCGGAAAAGGTATAAGTGAAAAGCATGTACAGGAGGCATACATATTTAAAAATGTGTTCCGTAAACATGTGTAAAAGGTTTAGCGTGGAATGTATGTCAGTAACATGTAAATCAGTTCCTAGCCCTCTGCCTTAGTATGTTCTTCAGGACCCCCCTTCAAGAGGCCGTAAGTGACGATAGATGGAGAGGGCAGAGGTCGTGCGGGTGGCGATGTGAGGGGAGAAGAGTGGGGGCATGGTAGGAGGAGAGTGTGGTTGTGGGAGGAGGAGTGTGGGGGATGTCGCAAACGTAGAGGAGTAGACGTAGAGTGAGAGCAGGATGACAGGATGGTGTATGGAGGTGAGTGGGATGGTGTATGGAGGTGAGTGGGATGATGTAAGGTAGTGAGTGGAATTGTGTAAGGAGCTGAGAGGGATGACTTATGGAGTTGAGAGGGATGGTGTATGGAGGTGACTAGTACAGTGTAACGGGTGAGTGGGATGGTGTAAGAGGTGAGTGGGATGGTGTAAGGGGTGAGTGGGATGGTGGGAGGGGTGAGTGGGATGGTGCAAGGGGTGAGTGGGATGATGTTAGGGGTGAGTGGGATACCGCTTCCTAGCCCTAAAGAGAATGTTATATGACTTCACTCTGATGAAGTATTTTATTGCCTCTACAAAGTGATTATATTCATCTTTGGAGAGATTTTTCCTACTGCTGAAGATCGGTATTGCTTTCATCAGTCCTTTCAATACTAGGGGTGTTTCTTATATTGTAATCCGATTATCTAGAGTAAACGGAAATGTACGTCATTGGGGTGAAGAGGTTAATGTCAATCCCATGCTGCTATCACTCCCGCCATCACAGTCACGACCACTTCATTTATTCTTAGAGCCAACCTTAACGACAGTGGAAATAGCACACACCTCATAACCACTTCACACCAAGGAATTACTTTTCATGCTATTCTTGGTGCTGGCAGACTATTTCATTCAGCTTTGGAGAAAATTGTCCAGCTGAAGTTCCGTACAGCATTCACTAACTCCTTCACTACAAGAGGTGCCCCCCAATTTTAATGATATCGTCTGGAGGTAACACAGTTAAAACAAAACGTCATCGCAGTAACTGAGAGGAATACTACACAGTTCAACTCTAGGGGAAATTTTAAGCGTTATTTCATTGTCACTATCACTACCAGTATCACCGTCACGAACACCCCATTTGTTATCAGAGCCGGTGTTAGTGGATGCAGAATACACCTTTTAGCGCCACAGCCATCTCGTATCTCTCCACACCACACTTATCTCTTATCAGTATATCATCCTCCACAGTTATCGTATCAATTTCAGGCACTCGACAGTTATTTTTTTCTCAGTACGACGACGAATTCTTCATATCTTTCTTGCTTCCTCCACACGATTTTATTCATTATTATTCTACGTTTAATTGTTTTTCTTTTTCGACATACTGATTTTGGGAGACTTTTCCAAGACCCCGTCTCTAGAAACGATCCGCCCTGAGATGAATAAAATCGTCCTTAAGCAGCAAGACTATATCAACAAAATACATCACCTAGCCTTCCTAATTCAACGGATTGAGAGAACACGTGTCATATGTTTGGAAAGTCAACCTGTACTTTTATTTGCTTTCAGTTAATCGTCAAAATTCCAGAGAATGTAATCGACCTCCACAATTATCGTTTTTCAGCAATCATCGAAATTTCTGTGGAACATGTATTCGTCAAATATTTAATAAGAATTTGTCAACCGTGTTCGGGAAATTGGCCATAAAACAGTGGTTCGTGGAATATTATATGGATGGATCAATTGGGCGTGGTTTTTCCGTGAATGTGCATTGTTCCTGGTCACTTGTTTAAATGTCGTGCTGAGTGGAGAGGTGGGGGGGGGGGCAGGAATAAGACATAGACAAGGAAGAGAAGAGGAACGAGTAAGGTGATGTGAGAAGGAAAGAAAAGGAGAGGGAGACGGGAGGAGAATGGAAGGGAAGAGGAGTGGTAAGGGAAAGAAAGAGTAAGGAGGGATGAACAGTGAGAAGGAATCAGAAAGTAGAAGCGAGAGGCCAGTGGGAACGGAAGGGGTTGGAGAAGAGAAGGAAAAGAAAGGATAACCAAGTCGGCGTGAGAGAGACAGAATGATAGAAAGGGACAGAATAAAAGATGGAGCGAGAAAAGATACTCAACGATGAAGTAAATAAGAGGGGTATGGAAGAGCACAGAGGACAGAGAAGAAAACGTAAAATGGAATGCATAGAGACTGCAGGAATTTAGCCCTGTCCAAGCAGAATTCTCTGTAGTCTGAACTCCATCGTGCTCTTCCTGTCTACGTGTGTGCTGTGTGGGGATGGCAAGGAGGGGGGAAGGGTTGATTCACGGCACACATGCCCTGGAATCTTATCGAGCACTGAAATAAAAAGAAAAGTATCTATGCAGCATTTTCATTATCGTGAGGGAACGTGTACGATAGCTTGATATACCGTAAATATAATGTGGCAAGCTGTTAATGTTTCTCAATAGCGGTTCCATCGTCTTTTACTGAGAAGCAGCACGAAATCATTTAAGAATTTATGTCGTTCGGTAAAGTTTCTGGATAGTGTTTTTAATAACTTGAACTGCCAGGCGATCCGGTATTGTTATTGCAGTTAATGGATACCGTTGTTAGGAGTAAACTATAACATTACCTAGCATCAGCAGCAGACCCCGTCATCACATATTACACCACCCCACACCACACCACACCATTACTGCTTCAACACCACACCACCATTACCATGCCATATGAAATTACGCCACACCACTTCACTACCGTGCCGCATCGTACCATAACTACCATACGACTACTGTACCACACCACACCACGCAGCCATACCATACCAAACCATGCCGTACCACATGACACCACTATTACACCAAACCACTTCACACCACACCACGTCATACCACACCAAACCACTACCACACTACATCACATCAGGGCGCACCAAACCGAACCACAGCACGCCACACCATGCCACATAAAATCACGCCACGCCACACCGCACCACACCACACCACCGTACCATATCACATGGTATGATATGGGACGGTGTCATGTGGTATGATATGATTCATACCATACCACACCACACTACACTACACCACATCACACCTCACAGAACGAGGACCCCAAGCCACCATAGGGCTCAAGATATCTTTCCAGGATTAAGATAAGGGAAGAGATAGGAGAGTGACACAGCACTGCGGTGAGGGGAAGCACACACACACACAC
>JAGKTI010042244.1:0-10134 GCA_018397915.1 Birgus latro
CTATAAAAGGTACCAGAGCCAACCCTCCCCTGAATCACATCGTTTTTATGTTTCTGCTCAGAATCGCGCTAAGTTTGTTCTTCGCTTTGCTAAAAATGATTTCATCCGTGCTAAATGCTCTCAACTCTCAAACTCGAATTCTTCTCGCTCCTTCAGGCAGCTTGCCAAAAACCTTTCTAACAACCTTACCTCATCATCCTTCCTTCCTCTTTTCTTCTCTGATGGCTCTGTAGCTATTTCTTCTACTGATAAAGCAGATCTCTTTGCTCAGACTTTTTCCTCCAATTCCACCTTAGATGATTCCAGTGCTGTTCCTTCATCTCTTCCCCCCCTCTGACTTCCTCATGGCTGACATTAAGATTTTTTCAGCTGATGTATTTTCTGCCATCACTGGCCTCAGTACTAACAAGGCATATGGGCCTGATGGAGTCCCTCCCGTTGTCCTCAAGAACTGTGCTTCTGTGCTTACACCTTGCCTATGTAAACTCTTTTGCCTTTATCTATCAACTTGTACCTTTCCTTCTTCCTGTTTTTTTTTTTAAATACAGTAAGTCCTCGTATTTCGACGAATTTTACTTCAACGCTTCATTTTTCGCGAAAGAAAAACGTTTCCAACACGTCGCAAACTTCGTCATTTTTTCCCAGTCTTCATCGTCGCTTCCAGCTGGCAGCCGACACTTAGTAGACGACGCACACCGATGTTCATTTGTTGGAGGCCATCTTGTGACCACCCTGCTTTCTATCGATACAGTGGCAGTACTATAGACCCCTTCACCATTGTTTTTTTTGTGCAGCCAAGAAGCAGAGGATTTTGCAGCTCATTGAGGAGGGGTTGACAGACCCTGAGATACGTCGCCTGACTGGGGCTCTTGACAGCACCATAAGGACACTCAGAAAAAACAAGGCAACTCTCAAAAAGCAGGTGAGTGCACCTAAAATAACAATAAAGTAAATGTGTCAGTGTTTTTTTCCCCTTAATCTTTATTTGTGCCACAGTTTTTTAATGTATCAATATCCACCTAATGAAGTTAGTTTTTAGAGTTAACCAACCAAGTGTCAGTTAGAACAATTCAGGGAAAGAATATACAGTATTGTAATGAAAATCGGTAACATTGGTTACTGTTATGTTCCATCGTACCCCTAAGGAAGAACAAGGAACCTCTCAACAAGCAGGTGAGTGCAGGTAAAATAACAATAAATGTGTGTGTTTTTGTTCCCCCCAACCTTTATTTGTGCCACGGTTTTTTACTATCAATATTCATCTAATGGAGTTATAGATTTTAGAGTTAACCAACGTTAACCAACCAAGTGTTAGTTAGAACAATTCGAGAGAAGAATATACAGTATTGTAATGAAAATCGGTAACATTGGTTACCGTTACGTTGCATCATACCCCTAAAGAAGAACAAGGAACCTCTCAACAAGCAGGTGAGTGCACGCAAAATAACAATAAAGTAAATGTGTGTGATTTTTCCCCCTCAATCTTTATTTGTGCCACGGTTTTTTACTGTATCAATATTCACCTAATGGAATTAGTTTTTAAAGTGCGATCAGACACACAACCCTAGACACAGCAGAGGTGGACGAAACTGCTGTAAGACACCACTTGACACACTGCGACTTAGACTCAGGTGTGGTTGACATAACAGAGGAAAAGATGAACTCTAGTGAAGAGAATGAAAGGCCAGATCACACTGCACAGGAGAAGATGACCACTCAGAAATTGTCCCACAGCCTGTCCACCATAACCTACATGGCAACAACCTTCGAGACATACACCGGGACTATGCCTGAGGCTACCCAGATCCTATCCACCTTGAATGATCTGAAGTCTCAAGTGATGGCAGTCTACAACAGAAACATACTGGAGCAGAGACAAGCCAGGATCGCACGATTTTTTTATGTGACACAGAATGTGGCTGCTATTATGCAAGACTTAGACGTGACAGGGGAGGAGGATGAAGGAGGAGAAGTGGACAGAGAGGAAATGGAGTTGCTGGAGCCTGAATTCGACTTCGAGGGCTTAGGCTTAGGTGATAGGGCTTCCCCAGAGAGGTCCATGTCACCTAGTAACTAGCCCATCCACTGTCAACACACCTTCACCTGCCACTCATGCCAATGTTTACTTTATTTCTGGTAAGGATTTTTGGTGCTGCACCTCTTTATAACAGTTCTAATGTCATTTCAGGTACATGTTTATTGTGTTATGCTGTATAAGAAACTAGTAAACACTCCATATTTAATTTTGGGTAGGGCCTGTTTGGTGTTACAGGACTTTGATAGGGTAAGGTAGCTGGCCCACTGGAACACCCATTTGTTTTTCCCATTGATTCTTAACTTCACACTTCGTCGTTTCACATTTTGTGACGTTTTGGGGGAACATCAAAACAACGAAAAATGAGGACTTACTGTATGTCAGACTCTGGGCATAGGCTTCACAGCCTGCTATCAAGGTCCAGCAGTCCTCCTATATACCATGCACCTCTACATGTCACCACTTCGGTGCTAACATCCACCGTCCATATTGAATAAATGCTAGGGCTGTCTCATGCAGGACTGATGAATTGGTATTAGTGGGGGTATTTTTACGACATGTCGGCGGTCTTCTGGTAGATCAGTTTCGTCTGACTTGATGAAATTCAAATCCTTAAACTGTTCCCTGCCCCAGTGGGGATTTGAACCTGGGTCCGGTAGGACTGCAAGCCACCTCTCTACCGACTGAGCCACTGCCTCCCTCAGCCAGTCCCAAAGAAGGGTGACCATTGCCAACCCTCTAACTATCGCCCAATTGCTTTAACATCCTGTGTCTCAGAAGTTTTTGAGTCATTTCTTAAACAGAAAAATTTTAAAGCATCTTTCCTATCACAACCTTCTTTATGATCGTCAATATGAGTTCCGTCAGGGACGCTCCATTGGTGATCTCACCTACCTTTCGGACTCTTGGTCATCATCCTTTCAGGACTTTCGCGAAAGATTTGCCATTGCACTTGACATCTCAAAGGCTTTCCATTGAGATCTGGCATAAGTCTTTAACTTCCAAACTGCCCTCTTATGCTTTCTACCCTTCTATCTGTGCCTTCATCTTTAGCTTCCTTTCTGGTCGTTCTATAGCCGCTGTTGTAGACGGCCATCGTTCTTCTCCTAGATCTATCAAGAGTGGTGTTCCCCAGGGCTCTGTCCTATCACCAACTCTTTTCCCTTTATTCATCAATGACCTAAGCTGTACATCTAACCCTATCCACTCGTACACTGATGATTCCACCCTTCACCTTTCCATTCGGTTCCCACAACGTCCATCTCAGCAGTTACTTCAACAAACAAGGGATGAGGCTATGGCACACCTAATGTCTGACTTGGCTCGTATCTCTGACTAGGGTAAAAATAACCTTGTTGTTTTAATGCATCAAAGACTCAGTTCTTACACCCCTCAACCCAACAAAGTCCTCCACAGGAGTACCCACTAATGTTTAATAATGTCCAACTCGGTCCTGCATCATCCTTATACATGCTTGGGGTTTCATTCACTCGGGATTTATCTTGGAAAGAACATATTACATCTCCTGTAAAACCTGCTTTCAAGAGATTAGGTGTGCTAAGCCGACTCCAAACCTTCTTTACCCCTGCACAGTTGTTGACTTTATACATGGGCTTTATTTGCCCTTGTGTGGAGTACAAGTCTCATGTGTGGGGAAACTCCTCACACACAGGTCTTCTCAATAGGGTGGAGTCAAAAGCTTTTCGTCTCATTAACTCTCCTCCTCTTACTGGATCCCTTCAACCTCTGTCTCTTTGCCGCACTGTTGCTTCTTTATCTCTCTTCTATCGCTACTTCAATGGTCACTGTTCCTCTGAACTGTCTGCTTGCATCCCTCCACCTCTACGACGGGCACGTAGCACCCGTCTAGCAACAAACTCTCATTCCTTTTCCGTCCAACTCTCTAATGCAAGAGTTAACCGTTACTCCCAGTCCTTCATTTATGCAACAGGCCAGTTATGGAACTGTCTCCCTCTCTCTGCATTTCCTACTTCCTATGATCTCCAGTCTTTCAAACACAGTGTGTCCAGGCATCTCGAAATGAACGGATCTTGAATTTGGCTCTCTTTTGTATTGATTTTGCTTTTTCTTGGAACAGTTTGCGGGCCCATGGCCTCTGGTTCCTTCTTCCTTGCAAAAAATAAAAATAAAAAATAACTCACTAAAACCAACAAATAAAACCTATCTATCTATCTATTGCCAGCCGCCTCAATCCCGCACGGGGTGGCCACAAACAAATCGCCTCCATGTCACTCTGTCCCCTGCCATTTCACTACCATGCTCCCAACTCACACCCCCCTCTCTCATATACCTCTCCACTCCATCCCTTCATCTCATCCTCAGCCTCCCCCTCCATCTCGCCCCCTCCACCTCACTCACATACACTCTCCTCGTCAGTCTTTCACTCTCCATCCTCTCCACATGCCCAAACCACCTTAACGCGTTTCTCCTAACGCTTCCCATCACGTCCTCAACCACACCACAACACTCCTCCACTTCCTCATTTGTTAGTCTGCCTCTCATTGTGACTCCACATGCTCCTCTCAAATAACTTATTTCCACTGCTCTCACTCTTGACTTCTGTCCTTCGAAAGTCATAAAAAAGGTTAGAAAATATCAAACACCTCTCATCACTTACTTCTTGTAAGTCCATGTCCGGTCCTGGTCAACATCACTGCTATCCCCCCCGAGGCTAGGGGACATATGGTGCTCCCTAGCATTCACTCATCCTCCTCAAAGCCCTCAAAACCCATTTCCGAGAGAGGGTCAAAGGATAGGGAAGCCTGACAAGGTGTGGTGATCGCAGCAGGAGACAGATGCACTGGCTCTGGGGGTGGTGATTGAGTGCGATGCCATGACTCAGGCAGTGGCGATGGGGTGCGATGCAATGGCTGAGGTGGTGGCAATGGGGTGCAATGCAATGGCTCAGGTGGTGGCAATGAGGCGCGATGTGATGGCCCTGGGGGTGGCGATGGAGTGCGATGTGACGACAGAGGAGGTGTTGAGAGAGACAGCTGCGATGACCAGTGAAGTGGTGAGGGAGATCGCTGTGATGACTGATGAGGTAGCGATGGAGGCAGATGCAGCAGCTCACGTCGTGGCAAGGGAGACAGAGACAGTGGCCAAAGTGGTGAGGAAGGCAGTGATGGAGTGGCAGAGTGCCTTAGTGGAGAAACGGGTGACACAGGAGACGGGAATCGAGTGGAGGTTAGGTCCAGCACTAGAGGCCAAGCACGTACTCAGCAGAAGGAGACCCTGGGTGTTTCTCTGCTGGTCAGTGGTGAGGGAGATGCTCTGCTGGTTGAAGGCTGGGAGATGCTTTGCTCATCGAGGGCTGGGGAGATCCTTCGTGGCTCGCTAGCGTGGTGGGGGCCTGCTTGAAGAAGGCAGTGATTGTAATCTGCCTGGCCGCCCTCTTCTTTTCCTCCAGCATCGTCCTACTCACCTTCATCCCCTCCTCCAGCCAATTAGCTGTGTCCATGCTTCATCCTGAGAAAGGGTCGTGTGTGCGCATCAGCGCAATAATCTCGTCCAGCTTAGTCAGCATCTCCCTCAGAAATGTAATACTGAGGGCTCGCACTTCAAGGATGACATCTTCCTCCTCCGCCTCCTGGTGTGCCTGGTGAATCTCCATACTGAGGAGCTCCTCATTGCTGAGCTCCTCCCCGTGGCTTTCCAGGACCTTCTCCACATCCTCCTTCTCAACCTTCTCAAAGACCACCTTGTGCGACAGTTCAACAGGAGTAGACTGTAGCACCAGTTGAGCAGGGCAGTACTCCCAAGGTGGATGGAAAGCTGATGACAGGGAGAGATGGAGCTCCCGTTTCATTGGCACTCAGGACTATACTCGGTTTCATGGAGTCTGACGCACTGATTTTGCCAGCTGAGGACAGGTGGATCTGGTAACACTGCGCGATCCCCTAGGGCATTCATTGGTCGATTCCCGATGTGTTTGAATGTGCTCCAAAATTGACTTTGTATTCCAACCAACGCTCTCATATATACGTGAGATACTGGATTATACAGATACAAAATATGTGCCTTTTAAATTATTAGAGATAAACCTGAATGACACTGATAACAAAACTAAGTAAAGTCTCGACTGGACGCATATGGACAACAGTCAGCGGCTGTGGTGGAAACTCAGATGTTCATAGCAAAGTGATTCCCGAGGTCCTGTTGTTATGCTACGCATTTGTGGGACGGTTTCTCGCCCTCAAGTACGAGGCTAAAGCGGGTCCCTATTCTAGACTGGGAGGTAACTCCTAAAAGTAGGACTGGACACAAAAACAAGGCAGTAAATATCACACATGTATTCTAGACATAAAATACAGAACAATAGTTCATCACAGATATTAAAAAGGATTTGCCGGGGGCAAGTGAACACTGTACACAACTGCTATTTGTCACTTTACCTTCTTGTTCAAGTATGGTACTATTCAGCCGACACTTGTGTTACATACAACACATTTATATCTTCGGACATAGGAATGGTTTTGACACAATTTCTAAAACCCGTATAGCACTGGACGGCACTGCATACATATATACCTTACGTTACACCTGTATTTCTGGTACCTGGCAGCCAGAAGTCTATCACAGGTAGGGTTGCCCATAAAGGTCATTACCAGGGGGGACTGTGGTATTTTGGTATGCCTGGGTTAGACACGTTGCTGAGACAAGGGGCTGATGCAAGTTTAACTGAACACAGGGGAGGGGGAACGTAAACACCAGCACAAGGCACAAAGACACAAAAGGGGCATGTCTAGGTTATCACTAAGACTGTCTAGGGCAGCAGGACTCCACCTTCCAATATAGGTCCGGCCACGTTCTATCTATCAGCACGTCCAATCTTATTTGGGGTTCCTGGTCACTTCACTTTGAGGATACACTGTAGGGAATCACTCGTAAGATACCTGTCGATGCACACTAAAACTGAGCTTAAGGGTACACACACATGTACATAGATAATCCACTCACTTTGGTAACACTGATGGGCCCAGGTCGATTCCTCCATCAGGAGGGAAACAGGGGCGGAGTGGCGCGTCCCTGGGCAGGGCCCCACACGTGGCTGTGAGGCTAAGGGCTCGGCCCGAAGAGGGCTAGGAGCCAGGCCTGACGTCGGATCTGGGAGCGCCATCGGGAGACCTCGCCCACCGGTAGGTCGCGCCCTGGTGTGGGGGGCAACTCCTGGGGCAACAGGGGACCGAGGAGACTGGAACCCGGGGCAGCTGGGCTGCGGCAACTGCTCGAGGGCAGCGTTGCCGTCAGGGACGCCTCACGGGAAGCTCGGGCCGGGGGAGTGGTGGATGGGGCCCGTCATCGGCTGTGAGGTCTGCGGGGGCTCTGGTCCAGCAGCTGGTCACCCTGGTGGAGCCGTAGCGAACCAAGGTCCTGGGTGAGACTCTGCCACGTCTTGGGTGTAGGGTCCTCTCCGACTGCAGGTGCTCCCGTAGGAGAGGAGTGGACAATGGCTAGCTCTGCTCCTGACCCGACGTGACTCGTGACCAACGCCTGATGGGTACCGGGGAGGATAGTTTCCTGGCGGCTTGTGGCCTGCACTGTGTTAGACCTGCTTTCCTGGGGGCTTGTGGCCTGCACTGTGTTGGGCCTGCTTTCCTAGGGGCTTGTGGCCTGCACTGTGTTAGGCCTGGCGTGGCTCGTGGCTGACGCCGACAGGGCACAGGGAGAGATGGTTCCCTGGCGGCTTGTGGCCTGCACTGTGTTAGGCCTGCTTTCCTGGTGGCTTGTGGCCTGCACTGTGTTGGGCCTGCTTTCCTGGCAGCTTGTGGCCTGCACTGTGTTGGGCCTGCTTTCCTGGTGGCTTGTGGCCTGCACTGTGTTGGGCCTGCTTTCCTGGCAGCTTGTGGCCTGCACTGTGTTGGGCCTGCTTTCCTGGTGGCTTGTGGCCTGCACTGTGTTGGGCCTGCTTTCCTGGCAGCTTGTGGCCTGCACTGTGTTGGGCCTGCTTTCCTGGCGGCTTGTGGCCTGCACTGTGTTAGGCCTGGCGTGGCTCGTGGCTGATGCCGAGGAGGTGAGCTCTGGGACGGCTATGGCCTGTGCCGATGAGCTTAGGTTACTAGCAGCTGAGGGACAGACTATGGCCGATCCTGCCTCATGCCCAGTACGGCTCGTGGCCGGTACCGCGGTGCCGCTCTTTGGGGAATGCCTACAAGAGACGGATGACTGTTGGCCGGTCCTGCCTGACCGACACGCATCCATGTCGCGGCCCTGTGGCAGGGAAACACCTGGGGAACGGACAATGGCCAATTCTGCCCCGTACCCGGTACAACAATGGCCGGTACCGCGGCGCTGTGTGGAGTTGTAAACTCCACCCCCTACCTGCAGAGCTGTGCTCCGGCCGGAGACAAGGTGCCGGCGACTGCTACCTTTCCGGGCCCTCACCTGGGCACAAGAGGGGCGCCGGGAAGTTGAACAGGTAGGTCGTTCCTGCTCCCAGCCGCGCTGCGCTGGCGGTAATCCCCCGGTGATCTGGGGGGGGTGGGAGCTGGTGTCGTCTGCCCCGCTCGCCGTGTGGTTGGCGGCTCCAACCCCTAACTCCTGTATTTCACCACCCTCCTCTGTGTTGAAGTCACGGCCTCGTGACTGGAGGTGGTACAGGTGAGTGTTGGCCGTCCTGTGGATAGGGATGAGGTGGCTGAGGAAGGACGTCCAATGGTCAGAGGCTACGTTGGCGGTGAGTTGGGGCGCGTAGGCGACCCGTAGGGTGGAAGGCTGGTTCGCCTGCTGGAGGAGGTATAGTAGGTGTCGCGTGCTACTCACATGTAGATTTCGGCCGAAGGTAGGAATCCAGGTGACTCTGGTGACACGCATGGTGGTGGTGGCAGTGGTGGCCCAGGAACGAATGCTGGCCAGAGGCAGCCTGGTGCGGCTTATATTGCCAGTGGAGTGTGGATGCGGTGTTCCCCTGGGAATGGAGCGGGGCGGGTTCTTTCACATGAGGTGCGGAGTTGTGGTGGGGGATCGTCTGTGGGGTGGAACGTAGGGGACATGCAAGGAGGAGCTAGGAAGGGGGGAGGTGATGGTAGTGGGGAAAGTGGTCTGTGGAGGAAAAGGTGGGTTAGGAGGAGGAGGTGGTAAGCTGGATGATATAGTGGGAGAAGAGTGAGAAAAGGGACAAAGTAGAGGAGCACAGTGTGGCTGAGGAGGTTCCGGAGACGACTGGTGATGTCTCCGGATCGCTTTTCTACTTCTCCTTTGGTTATAGGGTGGGGGAGGTTTAGGGCGTCTCCTCCGCCAGGCTCTGCCTCCTGAGCGCCTTCTGTGTTGGGCTTTGCTTCCCCCAGACTGTGAGCAATCAGCGTGTGCCCCTTTGTCATGTAATGAGACAAGGGGTTGGCGCTCGTTTGTGGTGGTCCTGCCTTGGGCAACTTGTAGCTGCTTACGGATGTCGTATATAGGGCATCTGTGGCTGCAGGGAGGAAATTCCCACAAGTCTATCTATCTATCTATTGCCAGACGCCTCAATCCCGAACGGGGTGGCCACAAACAAATCGCCTCCATGTCACTCTGTCCCCTGCCATTTCACTACCACGCTCCCAACTCACACCCCCCTCTCTCATATACCTCTCCACTCCATCCCTCCATCTCATCCTCGGCCTCCCCCTCCCTCTCGCCCCCTCCACCTCACTCACATACACTCTCCTCGTCAATCTTTCACTCTCCATCCTCTCCACATGTCCAAACCACCTTAATGTGTTTCTCCTAACGCTTCCCATCACGTCCTCAAGCACACCACAACGCTCCTTCACTTCCTCATTTGTTAGTCTGTCTCTCCATGTGACTCCACATGCTCCTCTCAAATAACTCATTTCCACTGCTCTCACTCTTGACTTCTGTCCTTCCAACAGGGTCCAAGCTTCACTTCCATATGTCAGAGTTGGTATCACAATACTGTCATGTAACAACTTTTTCACTTCCATGCTCACCTCCCTGTTTCTTATCACTGCTTTCAACGAACCAGCAACCTTCCTTCCCTGCTGTACCCTTTCGAGCACTTCACCCTCCAGACTACCATCCTTACTCATCACACTGCCCAAGTACTTAAATTCACTCACATTCTCCATTTCCTTCCCATC
>JAGKTI010042245.1:0-10134 GCA_018397915.1 Birgus latro
GAAGAGGAAGGCATGAGAAGGGAGAAGCGAGTGAAGAATGAGAGAAGAAGTAAGGAAGGAGGGGGGAGGTACACAGTAGGCCTCTGGTGTGGGATGGAGGGGTGTGTGCGATGGCTCAAAATACATATCTGTGCCATTAAAAAGGTTCAGTTTAACTAACAGCCATGCACATTACTATAGATACATAACAAATAGTTTTAAAGGCAAACTGGTAAACTGACTATGGAAGCCCTGGTATAAGTCACAGATATACTCCCTGGTAACTCTGCAAACTCCCTGGCCTGCTGACTCCTTGATGACTGTTGACCTCCTGTTGACTCCCTGATGACTCTGTTGACCTCCTCATTACTCTTCTGACTTCCTAATGAGTTCTGACTTCATGATGGCAGGAACATTAGAACTTCTTCATGTACAACCAGCCAGGTCAAGTCACGTCCATCTGTAACGGCAAAATAACGTGAGGGAAAAATAAATAAATAAATAATAAATTAAAAAACTGAAATAAGTCACTGTTTATGAGTTGAGACCTTGCAGACACACTACACCCTTTTCATTGGAACTTGGGCCAAAATTACCCTCTCTCCAGCCAAAATTACCACCTATCTGACTAAAATTCTCAGTTGTAAAAAACAGAGTGCTGCAAGGATACAATGCTAGTCACAAAGAAGTGCTATGGAGAGGATGTACGGCACTGTTTTTGCCGCTATAAGGGAAATGAACAGCAAAAGAATGAAAATCTTTGCCAAGTTCAGGAGAAAGAACTATACCTGATGTCTCTACTGACTTCCTGCCCCTGCTCACACTGCTGACCTCCTCCTGACTCCCTGGCTCCTGCTGACTTCTTGCTGATTTCCTGCTGCACTTTAATGGTAGGAAGGTTGGGGTAATGGCAGGCAGGTCAGGTAAACTCCATCTGTGAAGGTAAAATAAAGCAAATGGTCATATATACTGTTTATTTCTGCTTCTACACCAGGTAATTTTATTCTTAAAAATGATCTATAATTATCTATCTACCTATCTATTGCCAGATGCCTCAATCCCATAAGGGGTGGCCACAAACAAGTTGCCTCCATATCGCGCTGTCCAACGCCTTTTGAAAAGTTCCTCTCAACGTGCATGTTTGGAAAAAAAAAGAAAAAAAAAAGGGGGGGGTAAGGAAAAGAAAAAAAAAAAAAAAAACTGCCCAAGGACTGAACAGTTAATGAGACAAGGAACTGCCACTTCAATATTCACAATAAATGTACTGCACTTTTAGGACAGTCCTCCATTCACATACTGTATTTCACAACTTTGTACAACTGATGCACAAATAACAGATGAAACTTTATATAATTTTTTCATGGTGTATAAACAATCACAAATATTCTGAAGGGAAATGAATGCTGAGAAGGCAGAGAAGCTTATACGAGAGAAAACTGGGTATAAATTAACAAGGCAAATGACCATATCTTATAAAGGAAATAAAGATCTGTCTATCTATTGCCAGATGTCTCAATCTCGTAAGAGGTGGCCACAAACAAATCGCCTCCATGTCACCCTGTCCCCCACTGTATCACTGCCCTGCTCCCAGCTCACACACCGCTCTCTCATATACCCTTCCACTCCATCTCATCCTTGGCCTTCCCCCCCCTCTACCTCACTCGCATACACTCTCCTCGGTAGTCTCTCACTCTCCATCTTCTCCACTTATCTTTTGCCTGATTCAGAAGCTTTAAGAATGCATCACCAAACAAGCAAGCAAGCAAACTACATTATGATTTAAATAAATGAGAGGTACCCTGTCAAACACCAGCTTGCCACTCTAGCCACTGTGATGACAGAGTTATGGAGATTCTAAACTTGTCTCGCCAGATTATGGCATATATAACTACACTTACAATACTCTTTTCTTTTTAACAGCTTTTCTTGATTCCAAAATTGGGCAGTCTTGCACGATGGTTACTCTATTTTATGGCATCCAAAACAACTTATAATACAGGTATACCCCAGTTTAACGATGCAATTGGTTAAGTAAAAACCCATCGTTAGGCAGGGTATCGTATTTCGGGGTAGATTTAACAAGTACAGTATAGGGATGCATTTTTGAGCCTTAAGTTTCCCCTCAAACCAAGTCTACACCCAAATGAGTCCAAAAACAAGTTTAAAGCCAATCTAAATGGCCTAACAGCCATAAAAGAAGCTAACCTAAGCCTAACACTAGTACTCACTAAAACCAACAAATAAAATCTAAAAATTGTCAAATATAAGTCTGGAAAAAATCAAATGACAATGTTCACCCCACCTATGGCTAAAACACATTAATCTAAGTCTAAAAACAGTTTGTAAATAAACCTAAACACACACTTTTAGTAAAACATCATCAATATTGGTTTTAAAAAATCAAAACCCATCATTAAACCAGGGATTGTCCATCGTTAGGCAGGCCATGGTGGCATTTCTACCCCCACCATTAAGCCGGGGTATTGCATCTAGGAGTATCGTATATCGAGGTACACCTGTACTTTTTTTTTAAGTGCTTTCCTTCACCTTTCTACAAGTCCTTTTCATTTCAGTATTACAACAGCATCAGTGTGGTACCGTAGTTTTGAAATGTGAGGATCGGAGTTTGCCACGGCTGCTGTTACAAATCATAAAGTTGTAAAATATTCTCTGAAGCCAACTGTATTTCAACAACGGAACAAATCTGGGAAGGCTGGGTTAGGCGCATTAAGGCTAGGTTAGGTTATGAGAAATTAGCTGATGCTAGTTTAGGTTATGGTACAAGAAATTAGGTTAGGTTGCAAGAAATTAGTTTAAGTTACGAGAAATTAGTTTAGGTCAGGTTATGAGGAATGACCGCAGGTGGGGTCAGGATATAAGTGAAAACAGGTAAGATTATTATAAATGAGGTTAGGTTCAGTTAGAACACACGAGATTAGTGAGGTTTTGATAAATTACAATACGATAAATGAACATAGATGAGGTTAAGTACAGTAGGTGACAAAATGGTGTCCCAAGACAGCTGGATAAGCTTAAAATAGTTTAGGTTTGGATATGTTACGTTAGATTAAATTATGCTGGGTTAGGATCAATTATTACAAGATGTTATGTTCGTGCCCAACGGGTGTTACAAAATGATGACCATCCGCTTCCAGTGTCAACTGGCAGAGTTGTTATTTTAAACAAAGGCTGCTTTTAAAATGAGTCACTAATTATAAATGATAACACACATCAAAACTTTTAACACAAAAAGAAAATTGCATAAAATTTGAGAAAGGTTTTGGCAGAAAAAAAAAATCTTAAAAACACTGCACAATACACTAGTGATCTGCCTTAACAATTACCCTCATTTGTGTTGGAAATCCTTTGCTATGGTGGCAAAGTAAGAGAAACTGGCAAAATACGGCAGTTTTGATAAAGATGAGCCTCAAAGAAATTCAAACCACATGAAAAACCATCAGAAAAAACTCAAAATATGATTAACAGAATGAGACAATGTAAAAAAAAAAAATCTATAATCAATGGAAAAGAAAAAAAAAAGATGAGGGAGGCATTGTGTCAAACTACAAAATACGAGAAAATATTGCTTGGTCTGCCCCTCCTCCTCCAACTTTCACTTACACTCTCAGCTTTGGCCACCCTATTTAAAGGCAATGTACAGAAGCCTTGTCAGACTGGGCTGATTGGACTAGTAACCAAGAAGCTTCCGTTGTACCTCCAAACTACGGCTGATCATATGTAATGCAATCAGGACTTAATATTTAACCTGTATGAGTAGCCTCGTTCCTGCAGTGGTGGCCCACATCTGTCAGACGAAAACAATCCTCTCACTCGCCATTCCCCCACATGGTCACCCACATTCTCATTCTCTAAACGTCCATATATACCCACCTGCAGAGTTTTGATAGGCGGGGAAGATGCCAGGGCAGGTTAGGTGGCGAATACACACATAATATATCGCTGTTCATCCGTAAGTGTAAAAATACACACACAAAACACACTTCACATTTGAACACGGACGCAGCATCCATGACAGCAACACACCTGCTGAATGGAGCCTCTCACCTTCGGGACAAACTCATAATTTTTACCGATTTTCAATATAGTTAACATTTACATACGACTTATGATGCACCATAATTATCACTGAATTCAATTCACAAGTGCCTGTTCCATAAATGTGGAAAAAAAATGTATTTTACGCAACTAACACCGAGGTTGAGAATAGAAGAGTTGAACCGCGAGATTTGAAACTCTCTCTGCTACTAAACACATCATAAAGGCTATAGTGCAAGACACTGTCATGGTACATAATTCTCTATTCATATAGGATATAGCAAAAGACAGCCATGGCACCATACATCTCTCTCTCTCTCTGACCAGTTACTTTCCCTTAGCAGGCAGCATTCCATGAGCAATAAAACCTAACCATCCCTTGGCATCTAAAAATAATATGAAGGCAATGACACTAGTGCACAACAGTATAGAACACAAAGACCCATCACCGATTTCCTTGAGAAAGTACACATGTATGACAGGGTATACTACAACTACCACTATCTATCTATAGCCAGATGCCATAATCCCATAAAGGGTGGCTGCTTGAGTTCGTTCTTTTACAGGGAGGGGCACTAACCCTCCGCCAACCCACTTGTCACGTACAGAACACTTATGGTTATATGCTTACCACCCAGCATTGTACAGTACAGACTCCTGGCTTACAGGAGACATCTGGCTTGTCATTCAATGTAAAGCCACCTGAAAAGGAAAGAAGAGTAATAAATAGTGACAGAAAGATTGGAGAAATAGGAAGAGTGGAAGGCAGGCACAAAAAAAAAAGAATGATAAAGAGTGGAAGGGAGGCACAAAAAAAAAAAGAATGATAAAGATGATGGAAGAACTTGGCAGCACTACATCAAGTGAGTGGATTATGGTCAACACCACCTACCACCAACCACTACTATCTATCATCCAATCATTTTTTGTCCCACCAGGGGCACTGGATCCTCTGCTATGGTACTGAAGCCTAACATAAAAGTGAGGATGAACCAGCCTCACTACCCCTAACTATATTACATGAACAAACAACTAACTTTTGGACCCTTACCAGTTTAATGTTTGGAGAGCCTGAATCCACTATACCACATGTTCTTACTCTCAACACCTCCAGGGGGCATCTAAATGGGTTCTTGGGGGTATCCTGAAAGACATCCTGAAAAAACTGAACTATTTTGTGTAAGGTAACTATGGCTTGTATTGTTGTAGGTTAAGGATGCTCCCTAACACCTTTTCCTGACTGATTTATTTTGCATACAATATTATGTTTTGCTAACCTCTTCTGTGTTATGTAAATAATTCTAATATCACCATCATCTTCATAAATGATGTACAGAGTTATACTGAACTGCCATATCCAAAAATAAATAGCTATGGGAGAGGTGTTTGGGAGACTCCTTTCAAGACAAAAATACAAGCCTATCATTCCACTATGCCAGGTGTGTATGAGAAATGAGGATCTTGTTACATGTACTTTGAAAGAACCAAAGCACAAGCCCCACACGCACCACAATCGGGAAAATGATACTGAATGAGAATAAATGGTGTTGCACATGAAAATGTAGTATGGGAAACAATCTGACAGTAGAAATAAGAACTTGTGTATGAATATTACTGTTTTCTGTCTACTTATAGCTAGATGCCATAATCCTGTAAGGGGTAGCTGTTTTCTATGGGTTAGTTATTTTACAGGGAGGGGCACTAACCCTCCGCCAACCCACTTGTTGACAAGCAGGGAACACATATGGGTAGGTTATATGGTTACCACCCAGCATTGTAAATGGTTTCCTGGCTTACAGGAAACCATTTGGCTTGTCACTCAGTGTAGAGTCACCTGAAGGCAGCACTACATCAAGTGAGTGGATGGTGAGTGCCTCCACCTACCACAGTAATAAGGGAATAAAGGTGGTAATGTGGCAATAAAACAACCAGCTATACAATGCCTTTATTCTTTATTAAAGATACAAATTGTTACCCTCTGTCCTAAAAGAAGATTCCACCTGACATCTAAACCAAGTATATAAAAGTAATTAAGAAGTGGAATGCACAATGGGATGGACCTCTCTCACACACGGCCACACAGACACAGATACCAATGGAATGCTCTCACACCGATTATGGCTCCGACCCTCGCTGCCTTGGAAGACTCTCAACAAATCCACCTCAATGATTTATTATATACCTTTCATCTTAATATCCATCTGTCACTGTAATGTTACATATCTCTCCTCAATGTCTGACTGTTTATCTACTGTTACAACAAAGCATTGAAGGAGAGGCGGCAATTTTTGTCCAAGTTAAAGTTAGAAGAGTATAATGCATAAAATGTTGATATTAACTGGTTATTTAAAAGATAATCATGAATTTTAAGATGCATCATTCTCATCCTTATCATCATCATCACCAACACAACCATCATCATCACCATCCACACCTCTCTTCACGCCTATGGATGGGGTGCAGATACAAACCACACACAACAATACGAAGATGTAACATGCAAAATAAATCACTTAGGAGTTGCTGAAATACCTACACCAGCAAGGCCACGGCTCCATGACTTGTGACGTTCCTGGAATACTGAACCCGAGTGATGTCAGCCTTTATTTATTATTAATGCTGCTGACTGATTATTTATTGAGGTTAGGAAAGTTGTGGTGGTGGTGGTGGTGTCAGTAGCAGTGGTGGTGATAGTGGCGGTTAGTTGTGGTGGTAGTACTGTAGAGGTAGTGGTAGTAGTAATGGTAGTGCTGGTAGAAGTGGTGGTAGTAGCAGTAATAATAGCAGTAGTAGCAGCTGTGGTGGTGGTAGTGGTAGTAGTTGTATCAGCAGTGGTGGTGGTGGTGGCAGTAGCAGTAATAATTGAAGTAGCAGTAAAATCTATCCTAAACTGAATAAATATCACCAGAAAATTGTAATAATAAACAAAACAATATCACTCGGCCTCGTTGGGTCAGGTCTATTCCTTGTAAAATTATCGTGATCACTTAAACTTCTAAAAAGTATGAGAAAATGCCATAGTGATAAATGAAGTGACTGAGGCCAATTTTCTCTGCAATTATGGAGGCCCCCCTAGCACTTCTTCCTTACTAGCACTTTAGATAGATATACAGACAGACAGACAGACTTCTGATAAACTCTTGTATTTTAGTTATGGAGGTGGAGACAGATAACTTCATGTGATGGCACTAGGTGGGTCCACTGCCTCGTTATATAAATGTCCCTCAACTCCCTGCCTATCCCCCAAAAGGATGATGGTGGACTGCAAAAGGGTAACTACAGCCTGCAGTCCACTGGGTTCAAGCTTTTTATTCTTATTTATGCAAATTAAAGTGATACTAGATGCATCCTTCTTCCACAGTCTACCATCTTCCTTTTGGGGGACAGGGAGGGAGTTGAGGGACATTTGTATAACCAGGCAGTGGAATTCCAGATATATCAGTGCCACCACACGAAGGCATCTCTCTCAACCACCAATTATCTATGACAAAATTAGGGTCATAAATACAAGAGAATACCAAGGCATAACAGAGACTAAAACAATAAGGAAGAGGTGTTAAGGTGCCTCCATAAGTGACGAGAAAAGGGATCTGATACTCTTTGTCACTATCGATAACATTATAGTACTGTATATAACTCTAGTAGCTACAAGTGATGCTCCTGTACAAAAATTATTCATCTAAATCCCTTAAAGTTCCTATGTACACACACATAGTACAATTTTAGTACATCCACAGGCAACACTGTACAGCCAAGAGCAAACGTACACCCACAATATCCCCCCCCAGCCTTGTGCCCTGCCTTCCATATTTCCCATTCCTATTCATATGACAGAGAGTATCCTTCCCTACTTTCTTTTGCTGTGTACCTCCTATCACATTAATGTACTTCATGTAACACCTTCCATACTTCCCAATCCTCCCTAAGTGACAGAGCAAATCCATTCTTCTCATTCTCTTTTGTTTTGTGTATCATCCTGCTTTCCATATTGCTCGGTCCTCTCCAATTGACAGGCAGTATCCATCCTTCTCATTTATCTTGCCTTCCATATTGCTCATTCCTCCCCATGTGAGAGTATCCATCCTTCTTATACCCTTTTCCTGCATTAAATATTGCTATCACATACAAACAATTCATCTAACACCTCAAATTGTCACGGCAGGTGGGCAACATGGACAAACGTTTGCTCATGGCTAACTTAACTCACACAATGGGCCTTTCCGAAATCTTCAAGTACGCACCACTAACTCCCTCATGGTTGGAACAAGTCTTAACATTCTCTATTCCACCTTATATATAATTTTATTTAGCCGAGCGAGAGCTATAGGAGCCAGTGCTAAAACCGACACCAGTAACCATCTCATGATCAGAAGAAGTCTACTATGGTATCTATTTCAGCAAACAACAGACAATTTTAATCACCTGAATCATGGGAAAGAGAGGGGGACTGTGAGCTGGGGGGAGGGCAGCAAAATGGCAGGGGAGAGGGCAAAATGGAGGCAATTTGTATGTGGCCACCCCTTACGGGATTAAGGTGTCTAGCAATAGACAAACAGGAAATCATGGGAGCCTCTGGCTACATAACCATTTAATTTTCAAACAGTCAAAATTATGAATAATTGGATATATTTGAATCTGAACACCTATAAACCAAAAACATAATATATTTTTACTCATTACTGTATTTTCAAAAGATTTTAAACTTGCAAAAAACATATCTCACAGTAAAGGGGTTAATGAAAACTGTAACTAACCTCTTCAGTCCTTAAAGTCTTTAAAAAATAATTGAGACATTATAATTAAGCTTAAAAATATATCATTGGAATGAAGAGTTATTTTAATCAAGAATAATGGTATAATCTGTTCACCTTTACTTGACCAACAACTGCCATCTCTCCATCTTGAATGCTGGGCTGTAACAAGACACAAACACCAGAATATGATGCTAGTCATGAACAAGTGCTGTGGGAAGGAAAAGAGCCACAGCATTGTCTTTTTCTGCCACTGAGCTACATGAAATAAGCTGCAAACGGATGAAAATCTGGGCCAAGTTAAAGTGAATAAACTGTAACAATAATTTTGGAACTGTCTGATATACTACAGTACCTCTTTCTATCTGTTTATGGCCATTACAATTTTTCTCTCATCTCTACCTTCTCTCCATTCTTCCTCCATCTCTCCACTGTCCCCTCTCTCTCTTTCTCTCTGTAAACTATCGTTCTTTTTATAATTTGGCCAAAATATTCATCCCTTTTCAGCTTATCTTCTGTAGTTTAACGGCAGAATGAGACACTACCCCAGCCCCAGATCCTTTCCATGGCACTTCTTCATGACTAGTGGTACATTCCTGTGTTAATCTCCTGCCTACAACTCAACATTCAAGATGGCAAGGTGTGAATTTTAGGCCAAGTTCAAGTAAACAGGGGATGGAAATTCTTACAAAGTGGAATAAAATTGTCTGTGTTTGTCTGATTTAAAATGAGAAAGACATTATTTGAAAGGGATGAATTTTTCCTTAATTTACATGGACATAGAGGCTTAATGGCTTTTAAACAGATAAAAGCCACTTTCCTGCCTTACTCGAATAGATAAGGCCAATTTCCTGACATCCTCTAATAGATAAAGCCAAATTCCTACCTTAAATAGATTGCACGAATAACACACGCGAATATAGTAACGGGGACACGAGAATATAGCAATGGAGCAGAATCATGAATAAACCACTAAGGATGAGGTGTTAGTGAGCTTCCTGACTGTACCAGAATCCCAGCCAAAGGGTTAAGGCAGACTCCTAACACACTTACATCCATCTCGGCAACGTTTGTGTCAGCGTTTATGATATTTATAATGCTGTAGCATACTTCATTGCTAATTTAAATGCATAAATAACTCATGCACGCAAGCACATACATGCATGTGCATGCACACACACACACTTTCTCCCTCAATCAACACTAACAGTTCACACACACACACACACATTCTCCTTCAATCAACACTAACAGTTCACACACACACACATTCTCCCTCAATCAACACTAACAGTTCACAAACACACACACACACATTCTCCTTCAATCAACACTAACAGTTCACACA
>JAGKTI010042246.1:0-10134 GCA_018397915.1 Birgus latro
CAGTTTTACTTTTCACTTTCTTCTCGTCACTAATAATCCTAAGCTGAGGTAGCCATGGTATGTTCTGCCCATAAGTTGTTTTCTTGATATGATTCGTGTGACAGGAAAGTTACAGATATGCCTGTGACGCAAACGAAGTGAATCAGTAGGCCAGCTTTCCCCCCTGACTATACTATAATTAAAAGCGGTAACTGTTATACCTACTTCACTTTCGAGACTAGGCCACAGTAGTTCAGTACATGTTAGTATGGTTAACAAACCTACATTCCTTGGGTTGAAAGAGTGGCTGGTTAGGGTGGTTATGGCCATGTATGTGGGTGCTCGCACCCAGGTAGGAGTGAATGGAGATTTGAGTGATGAGTTTTCCATGAACGTTGATGTGTATCAGGGGTCAGTTTTGAGTCCCTTGTTGTTTATCAATGTACTTGAAGCCCTCTCACATGACTTTAGAAATGGATTCCCATGGGAGATGTTGTATGCTGATGAGCTTGTGATGATTTCAGAGAATGAAAGGGAGGCAGAGGAAAGATTTAGGAAGTGGAGAGATGGTATGGGGCACAAGGGCTTACTGCAGATAAAACAAAAGTGATGATATCTAGGGTTGGTGGCGGTACAGTCAAAGAAGAGGGAGAGTGGCCATGTGCAATTTCCCACAAGGGTGTGGGAAGTAATTCCATCTTGTGCAATGTTCGTGATAAATGGGTGCACATGAGATGTAATGGTATTAGAGGTAGACTGTGAGATAATGCTGATTTTATGTGTGCGGCGTGTCAGGGAGAGGAGTTGGAAATTGTTAGGTGTAAAAGGATTGAACTTGCTGGTGATTCTCTTGACACTGCATGATCGAAAAACCTCTCTTGTCAATCTCTTGGGGATGGAACGTATTAAAGAACGTTGCTCTTTCTAGGGTACTCTAACCACTGTACCACCAGGCTTCTTGTAAGTACTGGCTATCATAGGACAATTATTGATTTTATTAACACATTTTATACACTGGTGTTCATATTAGGAATACTACTAATATTATACTCATATTCCGTACACTGGTGTTCATGTTAGGAATACTACTAATATTATACTCATATTCCGTACACTGGTGTTCATGTTAGGAATAGGCGTCGTACTGTAGGTGACAGTAGAGATTTCGTTACATCTTTTCCACAGCACAAAAAAAAAAAAGTGCAATTAAATAAAAAGAGCATAAAACAAAATGGTAAATGTAATATGCAAATATACGTACTAAGAAGCCTCCTAAGCTACCTCGAATACAGCTCTGTTACTTATACTCTGACCATCGTTTATGCACACACACACACACACACACACACACACACACACACACACACATACTGCTCCCTTGTATACGACCGTCCCGACTGTTTCTTTCTAACCTTTTTGTTGACCCAGGGTATGAAGAGACCGGCCATAAAGATGCCAGCAAAAGGCCCCGTGAAAACGCTGGAGATGCTGTACGCCACATGGAAGATGTTGCCAAGTTCCCCGACGAGGACAGCACAGACAATGCCCACTAGTCCAGTCAAGGTAGCTGAAGGAAAGAAAAGTTTTATACTTTGTTATCGGACACTGCTGGTGAACATCGTTTACCCCCTTCAGTCCAGTGATCTATCCTTATATTTTGTTTCAGCTATCCCCAGATGAGTCTTTTAATTTAATGATAGATTTTCCCAACTGAACGAGTTATTTATAGCCTTAACTAAGTCCTTCACTACTACAGATAATCCCAAGTTGAATAAAGTCGTCCTGGGCCAGGAATCCTTAATTAAAGTCGTCCTGGGCCAGGAATCCTTAATTAACAAGAAGGAGCGCTCAGAGAGTGCAACACTTATAGCTGTCAGCTGGTTCAAGGGTTGAATATTTGCCTTACCCTGTGATCTTAACCTGCGACAGACTACTTTCAAAACCGAATTACTTCTTTCTTAACCTTAGCCCTTAACCCTTCCACCATCTTTTATTTAATTGAGAGCAAAACTATTTAAGATGACTTGTCAGTGCCCTTGACCTTTGAATAATTGTTTCTAAAATCGAATTCATTTATCCTTGTTTTAGTATGAATCCTCTCAAGAAGCTTATTCGGTATCGGAATAAAACTTACGTTGGTCTTGCTATGTGACCCTGAACTTCGACCTATTGTTAACAGAAGTGGGGAGGAAGAAACCCTAACCTCATCAATCAAGTTTTATTCAAATCAATTAAAAATTGTTTTAGTTATTTTGTTTACAACCAGACGCATGGGTCAAACTTAGACCTTACCCTGTGACCTTAGCTTTTAAGTCTTTGTTTTGCAAATTGAGTCCTCTCGTTCTTACCTGATGCTTAACACTTCCACCAAGTTTGGGTCACAGCAGATCAAAACTGAGTTGAACTTGCTCTTTGGCCTTGGAGGTTGGATTTTTCTCGTGACGTTAATTATTGACTATTTTTTTTTTCTTTGCATACCAAACCCTGTCACGAAGTTTGGTCTTTACTGGATAAAAACTGTTGATGTTGGCCTTGCCTTGCAATTATGACCTTTGAGCTATTCTCAAAAACAATACTTTTATTCCCTGGCTGACCGTCAGTCCTTCCATTAAGCTGGTTAAAATTGGATCGAAGCTTTTTTTTCTTTTTTCTTTTTTTTTCAGAAGCATTCACATGGGTCGAGATTTAAGCTTAACCTTAGACTGTAACCTTTAACTAATATTTCTGAAAGCTGAATCACCTTATTCTTGCCTAACCCTCAACATTTCCACAGAAGCTGATTTATACAGGATGTAAACTATTAAAATAGCTTTGCCCTGTGACCCTGACTTTTGGCTTATTGTTCTAAAAAGCAACGTGTTTACTCCTTGATGACCCCTACCGTTTTCACCATGTTTAACTAAAATCAGATTAAAACTATTTGAGTTATATTATTTAGAACCACACCGGTCAAACGTTGGTCTCGTCCTGTGACGTTACCTCTCAGTGTTCCTCAAACTGAATTACTTCAGTCTTTCCTTACCCTCAAACCTTTCTGCAAGTCTAGTCGAAATTATATAAAAACTGTTTAAGTTAATTTTACTAGTTCAACGTTGTTCTTAACCCTGTGACTTAACGTTTGACTTATTATTCTTAAAAAAAAAAAAAAAATGGTTTATTCAATCGCCCATCATCAACTCATCCAAGAAGTTTGGTTAAAATTGAACAGAAACTGTTTACACACACACACACACACACATATACCGTATATATATACATATATATATACACGCGTGCGCACCACTCAAAACATAACACACACACTCACTCTGTAACAGGATGTACGAAAATTCTATTTAAAAATCTGATTCAAGGATTTAACTACGTAATGAGCCAACATACCAATAACAGACTCGAGCATATCATAAATTCTTTACTGACACCCTAACCAGAGAAAAAAAGATATGTGCATTTGGACAGATTTCTTACAGAGAATCCTGAGAACGTTAGTAGCTGAGGCTTCGCTCATTTTGCTGAAGTATGGCCGATCCTTTAAGAAGTCTTCCCAGATCAGACAGGCTATGGAGTTGGCGCAGCTCGAGAGAGAACTGAAAAGAACATGGGAAAACCAGATGCCACTCAGCCTGACCAATTTGAGGAGCTTCATTAGCATCAGCATTAAGATAAGACAGATCCATACTAATATACATAAGCTAGATCAAGAAAAAAAAAGGACAGTAAACTGTATCCTAATGATGAGTTGTTGACTTTTTTACTAATTTGCCATGTCCATCCATAGTTTTATCTTGTAGTACAGGTGGTTTCATTTAAACTTCGTAAAAAAATCTGCGGAAGGTCAAGGTTATAGTTTTCCAATAAGTCACCTGGCATATTTGTTCAATTATGCAAAATACAGTGCAAATTGACAGTACTGTTGCTGTAATCATGGCAACAAAAGAATGTAGAAATGTTTCACAGCCGCCTTCTTTTCATCAGACTTGACACAGTTAACCATATATTTTGATGGGAAGATAGCAAAAAGAAGGACTGTTTGCACTTCGACTGCCGATATAATCCATATACAATACTTTGTCCACTTTTAAACAAGCCTGAAACTGTCATCTCTCCAACTTGAATAAGGGACTGTTGCAACGCTGATTATCGTTTCTCCTTCTTGAACTAGAAAATATTACAAGATATTAACACCAAAAATAAGATTCTTGAAATGAAGAGGTGCTGTGGAAGGGATGTGGAGCCAAAATATTGTCTTTGTAATTCAGCTCCATGAAACAAACTGATAAAGGTAAAAATCTGCGCCAAGTTAGTGTGAACGAACTGTGTTATTATATGAACGGATCCTTCGTTAAAAGTACGTACCAGAACAAAATACCACAATAATTATCCGTGATGTCCTCTATGGGATTTTTTGTAGTTTTTACTGAATGAATCATACTCATATTTGGAGAAGTTGTTTATTAAAAAGATGCGGCGGTTTGTCATATCTGGATCCTCTGCATATATGAACAGGGAGGGACCGTTTACGTTTATGTACAGCGAAGTGATTAATTTCATTCCTTAACATGACTTACCTGAGAACACCACCATAAACAGCGGCCACGAAGATCCCAGGTAGTCCCGTGAGGTGACCCAGCTTGTCCATTACCAGGTAAGGGATGATCTGGTCGGCCTTCTGTATCCTGCCTGAGGTGAGAGGGTCGCAGTGGCGATATACTGCGTATGCAACCAAACCGGAGAAGTAGAATAGACCAAACAGTATCCACACCCCCACAACGAAGACCATACATAACCTATAAAACAAAACCATTACAGATTATTTTAAACCTTGTAAAATATTTTCAGTATGCTTGAGAGTGCTTGCCTCTCGCATGTTACTGTTATTAGATGATGGGGTACGAGCTAGTTAAAACAGATTACTACCTATCGATTACGCATGAAACATCTAGGCCAGATATTCACTTAAGGTTTAATCCCTGTGGAGGGGGTCTATGACCTTCACGTTCCTTATCCTTCGCGGGATGAGAGAAACATTAAGTTAAACGTAGAAGTATGCAGTATAATACCAGGTTTACTTTCACAGAGGCCGATGGTTATTGGGGCGACATTAAAAAACAACAAATAAAAGGAAATTGGATTCGAGCACAGCCTATGCGTTTTGGGTAAGAGCAACAGCTTGGTGTTTATTAGAAAGTGGCATTTGTAAGATTAAATTCATTGCGTGAACAGAGGCAGTTGTGAGAAACAAAAATAGGGACAAAGTATAGAGTATCTGACAAAGGAGATACGAACATTAATTACCCTGACTGTTTCAAGATATTAACAAGTTTATTTATGCAATAAGCTTCATCGACAGACGTGGTCATTGCTTCATATTTAATTTTCACGGTAATATTTCAAATTCACTTGTGTAACTTGTGTAACAGAAGAGAAAGAAGTTGAGACACAAGTTATTACACAGTACTAATCTTTCACAAACTTAAGGCATTACCCCTCTACAATGCTGCGTTCCTCCTCCTGACCTTGAATAATCCACGACATAACAACTGTTCGGGCAAACGAGCATGTAGTCACTATAATCCGTTTGAGCAGATAAGCAGTAACTTTAAACTATTACAGATACCTACCAAAACCAATATAAGGTTATGAGTTACTGAAAGGATGAATATGGAAAGGAGCAGTTGTAGGCAACTGAACCGTAAAATGGTCTACATAATATTTGTTAAAATGTATCATAATTGTTGTTACAACTCAGTAATTACAGGAATTTTTGCACAGAAACGGAAAATAACTAGTCTAAAAATAAACTACATAAGGAGACATATAATGTTAAAACTGGACGATTATTAATTAACATATTTCTCATGAATAACAGCAATATTTCTTCACTTAAATTTTTCCTCATTGCAGATGCCTGCACATAAATTTTTACTGCTTCCTCTATCGTGTGATGTTTAATATATAAGAATAAGGATTATGTATTCAAGTAAAAAACGCCCGAAAAAATAAATGTCGTTCATGTCTGCGAGACCCCCATCCAGGTTGAACAAGCAGGACCTTGGTTGACGTAAAAAAAAAAAAAAAGTTTTGCAAGAAGCACAAGGACAGTGTGGAGGTTTTCTATGCTTTTTTTCTGATTTTGTTTTTCCATATATATAATGAAAATTTCGTGAACCTTTTATTTATCTATTTTATGAGATGGGGCAAGGAAAGAAATTGTGCACAAGTTTCCGCTACGTCTTTTGTTCTTCCTACTAGCGAACATCCAGGGAACTGACCCAAAGTCTGTTTATGAATCCGGCTCTTGATGTCTGCCCTCCACAGAGACTCAAAGTCGACTGGTTCAAAGAACTCCGAGTGACGCCACAGCGTTGGTACGCGAAGGTAAGGATCCGGCATTGTCTTTCAGAATGATGACCTGACATTATATAACTTTTGTCAAACATCATAGCTCGTGTTAAAAGGAGACGAAGATGAACATTCCAAATTCGTATTATTATGGAGACCTAATTAAAATACAGCTGCAGTTAAGTCCATTAGTTGTAATGTTAATAATCTTTACTCTGATTCATATAACAATGCTCATAATGCCTAGTACACAATATCAACTTCAGTTCTCACCGTTGAGCCGTTTCAAGGGATCTAACAGAAGCCAGCCTCTGGTACATGACTTGGTTAGTACCAATAATACTTAGAGAGAAGAAAATTCCAAAGACACAGGTTGACCAGAAGGTATGGCGAACGAAAGGGCTGGGGTTCAGACTGCAAAAAAGATGGAGAATACATGGTTTTAGTTGTATGATGATTAATAATTGTGAATCAGTAGTTACACGTAATGACATAAAATTAAAGATATTATCCGGGATATGATAGCATCATCCAGGTGCCTGAAACTTTAGAAGGATCGTAATTTAGACAAGTGGAATTATATCAGTGGCGTTGAAGAAATCTGTGATTGTACCTTTTTGTACAAGAGAAAAGATGATCGAGTTGAATGCAAAAAATGACGTTGGATAACTTTCTTCAGTGTTGTGGGAAAGGTTCATGTTGGCATAATTATAGAGAAGGTAATGCAAATACCTGAAGAGTGATGGACAGGGCAGGGTGATTTTATGAGAGGTAAGTTCTGTGTTGAATAGATATTTGTAATAAGACGGATATAGGAGAAAATATGGGAGAGGGTCTGTAAGGTGATTTATTGATCCGGGAGAAAATTGAACCAGGTACAGTAAATAAAGGCGGGTTATACATGGTTTTATGTAAAATGTAAACAGAAAACAGCTGAATGCTATAGAATTTTGATAATTAAAATGAAGCATCTGTTAGAACAGGTGAATGTAGGGAAGAGTAAAGTTATGGTTTTCGAGAGAAATGAAGTCATTGAATGCACAGTGAGGCTGGAGGATGAGATAATGGAAAATGTGAGTGCATTTAAGCACTTGGGTAGTGTGATGAGTAAGGATGGAAGTTTGGAGGATGAATTGCTTGAAAGCTTACAACAAGGAAGAAAGGTTGCCGGTTCTTTGAAAGCAGTGATAAGAAATAGGGAAGTGAGCATGGAAGTAAATAAGCAGCTGCATGACAGTGCTGTGACACCAACTTCAACGTACGAAAGTGAAGCTTGGACCTTGTTGGAGGGACACAAGTCAAGAGTGAGAGCAGTGGAAATGAGTTATTTGAGAGCAGCATGTGGAGTCACAGGGAGAGAGACTGACAAATCAGGAAGTGGAGAAGTGTTGTGGTGTGGCTTTGGACGTGATAGAAAGCGTTAGGAGAATACACTAAGGTGGTTTGGCCATGTGGAGTGTGAAAGGAGAGGAGAATGTATGAGAGTGAAGTCGAGGGGGGGGGGGGGGGAAGAGATGGGGGGGGGGGGGGGGGGGAGGGGGGGGGGGGGGGGAGGGAAAGCGAAGGGGAGGCCGAGGGTGAGATGGAGGGATGGAGAGGCGAGGTATATGAGAGAGGGGTATGTGTAATGCGGAGGACAGGGCGACGTGGAAGCGATGTGTTTGTGGCCACCCCTTAGTGGATTGAGGCGTCTGGCAATAGATAAATAGACAGATGTGTAAGAATAGGTGCCGGTATATGTTTAAACAAGAGGATGAAATATCAGGTGTTTTATATATATAATAGAGAGAGAGAGAGAGAGAGAGAGAGAGAGAGAGAGAGAGAGAGAGAGAGATGAATAGACAGATACAGTAAATAGATGCGTTATGAGTGAGAATAAATCTAAGTTAGTGAGAGAGAAATGGGAATGGTGAACACTGGTGATGGGCCGAGTACCTCACATCTGATGTATGCAAATGATCTTGTTTTCCATGCTAATATTCATCATCTTGACCTTTTTCCCGCTAAAAGTTAAGGTACAGCAGGAAACAGAAACAATGGAAAAGAAGGTATGGCAAAAGGAGAACTGGCAACAGTATGCCCGGCGAAATGGGACACAATCATTCACACATCATTCGAGCCCTCAGAATCCCAGCTTATTACACTCCGAACCATTTTTGTCTGCAACACTCAAACTGAATCACTCACTTCGACGTGCAACTGCTGTTATACATGATTCACTTCCATTATGAAGATTAATAAGGCAGCTCTGAACAGTTTACCAAAAATACTACCAGTAATATGGTGATGCTTTATTATGCAACAACTTTCACACTGGGAGGAACACTGAGTTGTGAAAATAAAAACAGAGAGAATCAACGTAACGCTAATAATAGTAATAATGAAAAGAATTAATACCGTATAGACACAGAAAGCAAGACACGGGTTGATTGTTGACGTGATACTAGTATGACTGAATGTTAAAATGATAACGACAGGTAAACGAAGGATAATTATTGCAAAGACATTATTGTACGTAGAAAAAGCCACCTAGTCATTTTAAAGTCTGTAATTCCACATTATCATGCACAGGAGCAGCCAGCCGACACAATTTAAAAATTTATCCTTGCACATTATTATCAAAACGGGAATAGACACCTACCCTCTTAAAAAATTCTCTCCCAATTCGTTATCATACGTAGACACTCACTTTGATAATTCCATCCTTCCATAATACCACACACAGAAGCAGCCACCGACATAGCTTTTAAAATTCAATCCTTGCACATTATCATATACCTTATAATAGGAGAATCCATCGACTCACTTTAAAAATTTTATCCTTGCACATTTTCATACATAGGAATAGACAATGAGTGAACGTTTTAAAATATTCTTGTTCATTATCATACAAAGGAGGATCCATCGACTCACTTGAAAAATTCTATCCTTCCACATTATTATACACAGGAATAAGCACCGACTCACTTTAAAAATTCTAACCCTCATTATTTACACAAAGAAACAGCCACCGACTCATTACGCAGACGAACATCCATCAACTCACTTTAAAAATTCTATCCTGGCACCCTGGTCACCTACAGCCCAGACGTTGCCAGCACCGCCCATGTCTTGGCAGCATATGATGACCACCAGCAGCACTCCACTGAACATAAGCAGAGTCTGCAGCACGTCGGTGTACACCACTGCCTTCACGCCACCCTGAAGCATCAAGTGCTACACAGTTTAGTCTTTTTTACTCCAGATTATTATTTTATTTTTGTCAACATATAAAAGATCTGTCATACTAAACGGGTTACTGAACGGCTGAGTCTAACCTCTCGAGTTCAAAAAGTCCCTCCCAAGCTTACCAAATCGTCTAAACATAGAATAAAATGAAAAGCAAGTCCTCGGAATGAAATATATAAGTAGCATCCGCAACATGTTTGTCAGGGGGGAGGAGTGCGTCTATCCGATCTCAGAGCCTTATACCACATGTTGCCTCCATGTTTGGCCCCTTAGAATGGCAGTCTGGTGCAGTGCTGGTGCTGAGCTGATGGGTTGTTGCCCTTGATTATATTATTTGGCCTAATGCCCCTCACTGTGGGCGATGGCCATAAAGCAACAACAGCAACAACAAAGTTTATGTAGCCGCTATGTTTTCACTCCTCTGACGTATCACAAGTCATTGCAGGCATACAAAGGTGACCGGGACTTGGCTCGATAACTTCAGGAGGTGATTTTGTGGTTGATTTTGAATAGAAATTGCTATACAAACACGAATCCAGTTATGAAATTTTGTGGAACTACAGTCACTGGTGACCATATGGATTA
>JAGKTI010042247.1:0-10133 GCA_018397915.1 Birgus latro
CGATAGTTACAGGGTTGGGAATGGTCACCCTTCTTTGGGACTTGCTGAATGAGAGCAAACTTCCAGCAAGAAGGAAAGGTACAAGTTGCTAGACAAAGATGAAAGAGTTTACCTAGGCAGGGTGTAAGCACAGAAACACAGTTTTTGAGGACAACAGGAGGGACTCTATCAGGCCCATATCCCTTGTTAGAATTGAGGCCAGTTAGAATTGAGATGGATGCAGTAAGGAAGAGATGGGCAGAGTATTTTGAAAGATTGTTAAATGTAGAGGAGGAAAGGGAGGCTGAGATTGTGGCAGATGGAAGGGTGCAAGGAATCGATGTGTTGAGAGAGTTGAATGAATCTTTGATCCCGATGGAGGAAGTGCAAGAGGCAGTAAAGCAGATGAAAACAGGGAAAGCTGCAGCAATGGATGGGTGTGCTGTGGAATGCCTGAAATGTGGTGAAGCGACTATTGTTGACTGGTTAGTAAGATTGTTGAATGTGTGCTTTGTGCAAGGTATGGTGCCAGTTGACTGGACAAGTGCTTGTGTGGTCCCATTGTATAAACGTAAGGGTGATAAGTATGAATGTACTAGCTTTAGAGGTATAAGTCTGCTGAGTGCGGTAGGTAAGGTGTATGGTAGAGTGTTAATTAAGAGAGTTAGAGAGGGTACAGAGGGAGTGATTGGTGATGAACAGTGTGGCTTTAGGAGTGGAAGGGGATGTGTAGATCAGGTGTTTGCTGTGAGACAGGTGTGTGAAAAGTATTTAGTGAAAGGTAAGGATGTGTGTTTTGGGCATTCATGGATTTAGAGAAAGCGTATGATTGAATTGATAGGGAGGATCTGTGGACTGTTTTAAGATTGAATGGGCTTGATGACAGGTTAATAAAAGGAGTGAAAAGTTTTTATGTAAATAGTAGAGCGAGTGTAAGAGTGGGAAATACTGTGAGTGATTGGCTTCCCGTGACAGTGGGGCTGCGACAGGGATGTGTGATGTCGCCTTGGTTGTTTAATATTTATATTGGTGCTGTAAGGGAGGTGAATGCAAGAGTGTTAGGTGGAGGACTGAGTCTGGTGAATGATGGTAGAGAGTGGAATCTGAAGCAGCTGCTGTTTGTGGATGATACTGCACTGGTGGCTGATTCAGAGAAGAGATTGAGACAGTTGGTAGAGGAGTTTGGAAGGGTGTGTGAAACGAGGAAACTGAAACTAAATGAGAATGTGAGTAAAGTGATGAAGTGTACGAGGTTGGTAGATAGTAGGAGGATGAATATAGTTTTGAATGATGAGTTGCTTGAGGAGGTTGAGTGTTTTAAGTATTTAGGGTCACATGTTTCTGTGGATGGAAGAATAGATGCAGTAGTGAAGTTTAGAATGAATGAAGTTGGAATGGTGCTGAGAGGAATGAAAAAAGTGTTTAGATGTCGTTCACTCAGAATAGATGTAAAGTGAAGGTGTATGAGGGTATTGTGGTACCGACTGCATTATATGGGGCTGAAACATAGAATATGGGTGTAGCAGAGAGGAAAAGTTTGAATGTAATGGAGATGAGGTGTCTGAGGAGTATGTGTGGAGTGATGCGTATGGATCGAGTGAGAAGTGATGAAGTGCGAAGGAGAACTGGAATTGCTCGGGAGATGGCTGATCGAGTTGAACGGAGGGTGTTGCGATTGTTTGGGCATATGGAGAGAATGGATAATTAGCGATTGGTGAAAAAGATAACTAGATCTGATTTGAGAGGTGTAAGGCTGAGAGGAAGACCACGAATAGGATGGATGGACAGTGTGAAGAGAGCGCTGGATGCGAGAGGGTTGTTTATTGAGAGAGGAAGAGTGGCTGTGTGTGATAGAAATGAATGGAGAGAAATTGTGAATGAATAAATGATGATGCAGCCCTGAGGGGATATTCTTCTGCATTTTGTCTGATCAGCTGATCAGGTCAGGTGCGGGTAAGGGGCTGGATTCATTATGATGTGGCAGGGGTAAACCAGCTTTGCTGTCGGGCCCTGCTGCGGATGTCACTGACTGCACTGCGTAGTTGACCCTCGTGCGGTGTGGTGGGGTGAGGATCTGTCCCTTCTCCCCTTTAGGGCTAAGATGCGAATGAATGTGTATGAGTGGATGAGTAAATGGGAAGTGTGTTGACCTGTCTCGGCTACCTCCCTTTTCTTGGGGGAAGCAGCCTAGGTATATAGATAGATAGATAGTAAATCATGACTTTACTAGACATACTGAATATTCAGGTGTGAGCTGTGTGGATGTGAGAAAAGCAACAAAAGAAGTGAAGTGAATATCGGCTACCATGCATGGCATCGCCTACTGGCTTGGGCAGCCACTAATAATTGTGGATGTAGTGCGGGGGATATCTGGCCATGGAAAATCTGCATTGTGATTTTTTTTTTTTTACACCAGTTGCATAAACTTTACATTAGTCACCAACACCATGTCAAAAAGTAAAATGGAAACGTTGATTATATACTCAGGAAGCAATTTTGCCACCCTCCCCACAAAAAAATGGATGCTCGAGAATGTTGCATCTTCACTCCCATCCCTTTACTACACCACTGTATATAGCTATTTTCACTGAAATCTTCCATAGGGACTGAAAACTAGTTTTAGTTTCTATTAACACTTGAATAATTGTAAGCAACATTTCTCCGATATTCATTATTAATGTTATGCTACGTTTTCGAGGGTCAGCTCCTTGCTCCTTGATTAAGTATGTTCATGCTAGTGTTCTTGGGAAGACTGGGTCATTGCACACAACCGATAGAACAAGGCACAAAAACTTGGCTGAGACCAAACTGACAAACATATATTAACTAAATTCACAAGTCCAGAGTGAGATACAATATTACACAAATACACAAAACAGATATATATGGACATGGGGTGTTAAAGCACAGACCACTTACAACAGGAGTTAAGAATGTACAGTAAAGTTATGATATAGTACAGATATTTCTGGCAAGATTCTGACACTGACGTCGCAGTGTAACATCGGTCACTTATATTATAACCTGGGCACTGAATTCACATTACAAGACATGGCACTTATACACTGGTATGGGCTAGACACTATATCTTCTTGGGCAATTCACACTAACAGGTCCAGTAGGGAATAAGTCACTGACCACTGTTCCTCCCGTAGGAGGCACGGGACTTTTGTCGTGGGCCGGTTTCCCCACTGGGCGGTTTAGTAGGAGGCCGGCAGTGTACTAGGAGGCCGACATGGTGTCTGGGCCTCTGGGCTAATTGCCAAAGGGGGAAAGTAGGCGCACCTAACGGCGCTGACTTCTTAGGAGTGGAGGCCCGGTCTCCTGGATCGGGAAGGCTTCGCCCTGGGGTCCTTGACATGCCCAGGAGTGAATTGGGGCTGGGGTCCCTTGTGCATTGGGTCGCCATCGGGGTAAGGCTGCGGCAACTTCTGGTGGGGGAAATCGCTGTCAGGGTAGGACCGCGGCAACCTCTGGCAGTAGGGGTTGCCGGCTGCGACGACGTCTCTGTTGGGACTGCACCAGACGGGGACGTCCTCAAGAGGCCAGTTGTAGGGCGAGGAGTCCGGGACTACAAAGAGGGACTTGCCAATGCACCTCCACCAGCAGGTGCTCCAGGGGATCAACTCTGCGGGGAGAAACGAGATTTCTCACCCAGCCTCAGGAGGGGTGGTGGGCCAGGCAAGGGACGTCCTCTTCAGGAATCGCCCTAGAGACAGAGAGTGAAGAGCGGACGATGGCCTGCTTTGCCTCCCCGTGAGACCTGAAGCCGAAACGGTGGATCCCCTGTCCCTTAGGGCTACAGGGGGATAGCAGGTCGTGGCTTGCCTTTCCCTGCTCACTGAAGAGGGGAGTGAACCTCCTGTAGGTGAGGAGTGGACGATGGCCAGCTCAGCCTCGAGCCTGACATGGACAGTGGCATGTGTCGCGGTCCTACAGGAGATGGAAGCTGAGGAGCGGACAATGGCCTGTCCTATCTCAGACCTGACACGGATGGTGGCCTGTCTCGCAGCACTGCCCCTGGGGGATAATGCAGGAGAGGAGCAGACGATGGCCTGCTCTTCCTCTAACCTGGCACGGACAGTGGCCTGTGCCGCAGCGCTACTTGTGATTGTGAGAACAATCCCGCCCCTTACCTGATGAGGGCTGCTCCGGCCAGAACCTAGGTGATTTCCACTGTGTACCTGTCATAGCACTGATTGGGAGCGATAGAGGCATATGGTAGTTGTACAGGTAGGCCGGTCCCGACTGGAAACGCTCCGTGCCTTACCTGCCTCCCCATTGGTTCCTCCTTGCGTGGGGGGCTGGTGCCGTGTGCCTCATTAAAGTTTTCTGTCTCTGCTCGGGTGGTCCGCCTTAATGATAGTCCCTGCCTCTGCTCGTACTTCACCACCTTCGTTGGGGGAAGTCACGTCATCGTGGCTGGAGGTGGTATGTGTCTGTGAGGGCGGTTTGTTGTGTGGGTGTGAGGTGGTGGAGAAAAGCAGTCCAGTGTAGTGTGGTTATGTTGGGTGGTTCGTGGGGTGTGGATGCCATGCGGAGCGTGGAAGTGTGGTGTGTGTTCTGGAGGTGTAGTAGGAGGTGTTGTGTGCCCCGTACTCGGTGGTTCCGACCATGAGGTGGGAGCCAGGTCACTTGCTGGATTCACATGCTGGACAGAGTGGTGGTTCCTGGCTGATTGCTTGCTAGCGGCGATGCTGGTCATCATTTATGCTGGGGTGTTGAGGCCTTGGACATCTTTCCTCTGGGGATTTGGCGGGGTGGAAACTTCCACCGGGCTTGGTGTATAGGTAGGGTGATGGGGGTTGTGTTGGGTGTTGGTGTGGGTGGTTCGCTTGTGGTGGGCGAGGCAGTGGGTGTGGGTGTGGATATGTATCGTGCAGGTGGGCGTGAGATGCGGCCGGATCTGTTGTGGTGGTGAGACCTAGGTGGGTGGTGAGTAGGAATGCGATGTGGGAGTGGGGGGAGGCGGAATTTTCAGTGGTGAGGTGCAGGAGGGTGAAGGTGGCAGTGAGGTGGTGGTTTTGTCTGAGAAGTGGGCTGGGAGTGAGGTGTGAGTAAAGGGTGAGTGAAGTGGGGAGGGGGTCGAGGTGTGTGGTGTGTGTGCATGTGGGGAGAGGCGCATCTGGTGCTTAGGTGTACGTGGGCGAGGGTGAAGGTGAGGTGCTAGGGGGTGGGCAGGAGGACGTCGATCGAGGGGAGTGAGGAGACGGGAGAGGATGAGAAGTATTGAAAGGAGTCGGGTGGCGAGTGGTGATCCGTCGCTTGGGGTGTGGTGGAGTGTGTGGTGGGAGTTGGGGTGGGTGCGGCTGATGTTGCTCTGTACAGCCGCGCATGTCAATTTCTGTGGGTGTGGTGTGTGTTGTGGTAATTTATTGTGACTTGGTATGGGTTGGGGATGTTGGTGATTGTGTAGGGCCCAGTGAAGCAGGGGGAAATCTTGTTTGGGGTGGGGAGCTGGACGACTACAACCAAGTCTCCTGGTTTGTAGGGGTTGGTGGGGGTGATGTCTGGTTGTAGGTCTTGGTGTTGTTGGAGGTGATGTAGTCATCTCTTGAGGTGGAGGAGGGGATCGGATGCCAGGCGAGTGGAGGGGGGTTGGAGGTTATGTCGCAGTGGCAAGAGGAGAAAGTTTCACTGAAAACCCTCTCATGTGGGGAGATGCTGTCTTCCCGGGGGCAGGTGTTTATTCCCCACTGGACAATTTCCACATGAGCGGGCCAGTCCTCGTCTTTTGATTCTTGTGTTCTTGCCCGTATTTGGTTCAGGAGGGTACGGTGGCTTCTCACACACACACACACACTTTTTCCTTGTGGCGAGTAGGGGGATGAGTAGGATATCTTGTAGCCGAAGATGGTAGACAGCTCTTCCCATACATGGCTGGTGAATTCAGGGGCATTGTCAGAATGAATGGCCTGTGGAATGCCGAAGTTGGGGAAGACGTGACAGACGAGTGCGTCGGCTATACTGACGGCATTGTGTTCTCTGACGGGGCCAGGCGATCAGGAACTTAGAATACACTTCGATGAATGTGATCATGTCTTTGTACCCGGCTTTGGGTGGTAGGGGCCCAACAACATTGACTGATAATAGTTGCCAAGGTTTGTGGGCTGTGATTCTCCCTGACGGACCGGCGGTGCAGGTGATATCTCTTGCTAGGTTGCATGCCCAACAGGCTTGTGTAACTTGCTTGGCCATGGTGGTGGGGTTGGGTGTCCAGTAGATATCGGAGAATACTTGAGTGAGCTTTTTGATGCCCAGGTGGATGCCATTGTCGGAGTGTTGGTGGGTCATGGCGTCGAGGGAGGTGTCGGGGTTGAGCACTATGTGGCCGGACTGCGTGAACAACTTGTTTCCCTGTCGATGTAACTTGGTAAATATGTGGAGTGGCTTCCATGGGGGGTGATCCTTCATTTGCCATTGCTGGAGCAGGTTGGGCTTGGTAAGGACGGATTGCATGGGAAGGCGAGACAGGGCATCGGCGTTGTTGTGCAATGTGCCTGGGGGGTATGCTAATTCATAATTAATTTCTTCCAGGGTTTCTCGCCATCGAATTAATTGGGCATTGTGTCACAGGGTGGTCTAACCACTCAAGGTATTCGTGGTCCGTGATGATAGCGACCTGGGTGCCCGAGAGGTAGGCCCGGAAATGTACCAGGGCTCATATGATGCCGAGGCACTCCGTTTTCGTGGCGGCATAGTTCCCTTCCGCTTGGTTGAGGGTGCGGCTGGCACAGGCTATAATATGTTCTCGCTCCTTTTGTATCTGTTCAAGGATGGCGCCAGTGGCTATCAGGGATATATCTGTGTACAACCGGAATGGAAGGTTGTAATCTGGGAAAACGACGACTGGAGCAGAGATTAATTTGTTTTTGAGGGTGTTGAAAGCAGAGAACCACTCGTCATTCCAAATGAAAGGTTCTCCCTTTTTGGTCATGTCGTGCAAGGGTTAGGCAATGTGGGCAAACCCTTTCACAAAGTGCCTGTAGTATGAGGTGAGTCCCAGGAAGGCGTGTACTTGGTGTACAATTTGTGGCAGGGGTAGGTCTATGATGGAGTTCAGTTAGTCGGGGTCGGGGAAGATGCTGTCTCCTGAGATGATGTTTCCCAGGAAGGCTACAGATCATGCAGTCAGAACACACTTAGAAGGCTTAAGTTTCATTCCTGCTTAGCAGATGCGCATGAATACTTGTTTAAGGCTGTGGAGGTTGTTGGCCCAAGTTCTGCTAAAAATGATGACGTTGTCGAGATGGGCCAAGCAAACTTCCCAGGTGAGGCCACTGAGGACGGATTCCATTAGGCGAGAGAAGGTGGCCAGGGCGCTGCAGAGTCTGAATGGGAGGACATTAATTTGGTAGTGCTTCCCACTTCTGGTCGAGAAGGATCGTTTTGTCCCGGTCGTCTGGATATACAGGGACCTGCCAAAAGCCAGACTGGAAGTCCAAGGTGGGAAACCAAGTGGCCCCATGGAGGGAGTCGAGGGAGTCACCGATCCTGGGAAATTGGGTTGCATCTTTTGTTGTCACATCGTTTAGATATCGGTAATCCACACAAAATCGTAGCATGCCGTTCTGATTCTTGACAAGCAAACAGGGGAGGACCAGGGACTGGTGGAAGGTGATATAATGCCAGCATCGAGCATTTCCTGGACCTGCCGGTCTTCTTCCACACGTTGGTTTGGGTTTTTCCGACGAGATGGTTGCCCATTGGTGTGGATTTCATGCATCAGGTAGGTGGTGTGATCGATGTCTGCCGTTCCTGACGTGAATAGGTCTTGAAAATCCAGGAGTAGTTGTTGGAAAGTCTTGGTCTGGTGTGGGGAGAGGTGGTCAGGCAGGAGGGGGAGGGAGAGAGGGGATGAGGGAGGGGGGGTTGCACTAGGCTCGGCGTCTTCCATTTCTCCGACGACCAATACCTTTGAGAGAGTGGGTGGGGTGGTGGACAAGTGGGTGATCTTTACTGCCCCCATATGTGGTGGGTGAGAGGTAAGGGACAGTAGGCAGGAGGAGAGGGCTCCTGACATTAGGTCCAGGGAGAATAGGATGGTAGTTCCAGATGGTTTGTTGAGCTGGAGCCTGGCCTCGTGCTGGGGGGAAACGGTCAGGGTGGAGGCGATGGTAGCGGGGAAGGTGGGGTGGGTAGGAGGTGTAGAGGGGAGGAGGCCCAGTGGTGGGGTGGGTGGGGGAGAGGGGGTGTTGCACGTGCAGAGTGGCTGAGGTGAGTCCGGGGCTTGCTGAAAGTACAGACATCTCCTGTGGCAGTCGATGCTGGTGTGTAGCTTCTGGAGAAGGTCCAGACCCAGATAGCCATCGTATGCACAGCACGAGGAGTCAGATATTATAAATCGGTGTTGAGCCGAGACCTGTTGATGGGTGTCGGCTCATAAGTCCCGAGTTTCCCAACGGATAAGCAGTGGGCCATCTCCTGTGTCCACAAGGTTGGCTGAAGTGGAGAGAAGGGGGCCGAAAGCCGATTTATGATGGGAGTAGAAGTGTCTGTAGCAGCATGACCTGGCTCCTGTGTCAGCAAGTAGCCTTGCCTTGACTCCATTCGGCCTCATCTTGTCGTAGACTGGGCGGTGGTATTTGTGAGAAGTGGCCTCCGCTACCATGGGGAGGTGCTGGGGCAGGCCTAAAAATCCAGCGGGACGTCATAAACTTCCTCTGTTACTTCATTTCCGTCCCAGGGGTTGGGGTCAGTGCTGTCTGCGGGTGGAACATCATCTCTGATGTCTTCTGTTTCAACTGAAGAAACCTTGTGGTACAGCTGGACATTAGCTCTCCATCGGGATGCTTTGAGCTGTTTGCTGATGTCATATAAGGGACATCTGTGACTGCAGGCTGAAAATTCTCACGAGTTTATCGCTATTAACCCGCGGAGTCCCAACGGCGTACAGTGCACGTCGCTACTTTTTTCCGTGGACAGACCCAATGACGTTCATCGTATGTCACGCAATTGCAAGGCCCACTGTGTGCACATTTTTCAACATTCGTGTGTGATTTTGGTAGGCTTATGTGGGAGACCTTCCTCTACCTGCTGTCAAGCAGGGATTCTGCCTGGCCCCTCCTAACCCCCCTTCCCCCGACCTCCTCCCCTCACTGGGCAATTCACCTGTTAGCAGTAACCTAGCCAGTAAAGGTATGTTGCCCCACGGTCTCTCCAATGACGAAATTCACGGTGAAAGTGATTCCTGAGGTGGAGGACAAAGAAACAAAGAAGCTAGAAGTAGAAACAAACAGAAGTGATGAGGTGGTAATGTCGTAAAGGAAGGTGCCATATATTGGGGTTTTGGGTGAGTGAACAATGCTTATAAACGCCTATATTATTGTGTGAAAACCTTTATAGACTTTTATTACACATAAATTCGTACCAAATAAATGAAATAAATACGTAATATAAAGTGGCTTGAATTAGTTAACCCTTCCATAGTTCGTTTTTCTTAGCCCTGAAAAAGAAGGAAAACGTAAGGTTGAGTGACACCTGTATCAACATTTTTTAAACTCAGGATCGCGATTTCACTATGAATTTTCGATGTTTCTCACCAAAAGCAAAGGTTTCAGCCAAAAAACAAAGTAAAAAATTGGTCAGGATCTGGGGGTAGGCTGGGTTACAAACCGGTCAGGACTGGGCGGGTTAAGTTACTGTTTTCTTTGTGGTTGGGGCGCTTTTTGGTTGGATGAGCTTTTGGTATAGTGGGAATAGTTGAGGGCCTCGGTAGGGCTGGGGAAGGCTGTGGTTGGAAGGGTTGTGCGAGTCCTTTGGTGGGAAACTTGCTGACAACACCTATGTGTTGTGGGGTGGGGCTGGCGGCTACCAGGCGTCAGATCAGCTGGATATCTTTGTCTGGGTCTCCCATTCGGTCGTGGGTGGTGAAATGTTCTTTCACTGTGCCCGGGAGTATACGTAGTAAATTTTTAATCCCTTAACCGCGGGTCATCACATCCGTGACGCTTGGGCGCAATGGATCATACCATGGGACATCACTTTTGTGATTCTGTGTTGTTTTGAATTTGCCCGGGCTTTCAGGTGATGACTTGTATCATCTATCAGCACTGTCAATGTCCAACAATAGTCAGAGCTGCTAATGACATCAGCACACCCATCCACTGTTGACATTTTAGCCATTTTCCCCCATTCTAGACTCCCCTCCCTAC
>JAGKTI010042248.1:0-10133 GCA_018397915.1 Birgus latro
TGTATCATCGTCATCATCAACACGTTTCATCTGCAATGTTATCATCATCATCAACATCATCACGTCTCACCAGCACTGGCATCATCATCATCACGTCTCATCAGCACTGCTATCATCATTATTATCATTACGTCTCACCAGCTCTGCCATCATCACCATCATCATCATCATCACGTTTCCTCAGGAAAGTTATCGTCATCACTGTATCATCATCATCATCATCACGTCTCCTCAGCAACGTTATCATCATCATCATCATTACGTCTCACCAGCACTGCCATCATCATCATCATTATCATTATCATCATCACGTCTCATCAGCAACGTCATCATCATCATAATACGTCTCACCAGCACTGCCATCATCATCATCAGGTCTCATCAGCACTGCTATCAATATCATTACGTCTCATCAGCACTGCCATCATCATCATTATCATTACGTCTCATCATTATCATCATATCTCATCATCATCACCATCATCATCAACCTCATCATGTCTCATCACCATCATCATCACGTATCATCATCATCACGTCTCATCATCACTCACCATCATCACGTCTCCTCAGCAACGTTATCGTCAGCATCATCATCACTTTCACCAGCTCTGCCATCATCATCATCATCGTTATCAGTACGTCTCACCAGCACTGCCATCATCATTATCATTAAGTTTTACTAACACTGCCATCATCATCATCATCATCATTAAGTTTTACCAACACTGTCATCATCATCATCATCATCACTAAAACCAATCTCACCACCTTGTCATGTCCCCAAGTACCAAGAGGGCAGCCTCCCCCCCCTCCCCCTGGACACCACGGGGGGTAAGAGAGATGGCCAGGTCACATGATTTCTTCCTTTTGTGTGTGTGTGTGTGTGTGTGTGTATGTGTGTGTGTGCGTGTGTGTGTGTGCCTTCGCTTCGATCACCACAACCATTAACCTCTTCAATCTCACGCTAATCAGTACTTTCATATTCTATTCTTGATGCTCCCAGACGATTTGATTCAACTTAGCAGAGCGTTAACGTAGCAAACGGATAACTAAAGGGCACAGGTAACCCTCCAGCTTGAAAAGTAGTCCTATGGTGAACAAAATCGTATGGCAGTAAGATAAACAAAGGACACATATGATAGTCGCACCCACTCCAACTGTATTCACCACCCTAACACATCCCAACAGGTGTCCTTTATTTGTAGACACATGCTTCAGACATGCTTCAGATGCACACCAGACATGTCACCAACACACCACATCCTTCAACATCTTCGCCCATAAGTGTGATGCTCATAATGCTCTAAGGTTTCAACCTGCCAGGATTCAACCCTCAAAAGAGTACAGTGACAGTCAGGAAGTGAGTGACGCAGTTTGGGAGAGATACTGAATTTGGCCACCCCTGTCAGTGTAGAAAATAAAAGTCATCGGACTGAGGGCTTAACTATCACTACAACTATTCACCACCATTACCACCATTACCACCACTACCATTCTCAGTTATGAAATACCAGTAGAGTGCGCTTTGTGAGCAAGTGACGAGCTATCACAATTTCTCTCAGATATAATATTTCTTCATGATAGGAGCTGAGCGATGAAAAATACACTGATGAAAGACATTCCCTCACATACACCCACACATACACAGAAACACACATACACATTCCCACACAGACACAGAAATACACACATACACTCCCTTGGAAAACCCGAGATTCCAAGGATTTCCCACACCTTTATGGGTGAGTTTTTAGTTGAATACAGAATTTACTGAATGAATGTATCACATGCAGAAAGAATTTCAACTCTATTTCAGATGGGAGTAAGGTTATTAGCTTTTGATTATAGCGTGACGGTCTGGTCAGGCCAGGCTGGGTCGGGCCGCTCATTTCCAAACTTAAATGAGAGTAAACATCGCACGGTTGCTTCGCTCGCTCGCTCGTAATCACCTCTAAAATTACTGGAAGATATTCTTAACTTATTTTGAAATCGCATTATTAAGACAATACAGCAGCTTTGACTCGACTTAGATTTATACCCGAAGAGTGTTGAAGTTGGACCTACTCGTAAATTGTCGTATCTTAAATGTAACCACAACATTAATATTTGTGCATAATTTTTTCCATGTGAACAATTCATGGCTCTGTGGAAAAAATACCCATTAATACTATTACCACCACCATCTCCAGCAATACCATTAGCTTCCACAACATGAGCTCGGACGAACCACACTTCCTCTTGAAACATAGCAAAGGAAGGGAACAAAAACCGAATCGTGGGTAAGAGTGACATTATCAAACGACAGTGATTGAGTTAGTGTTTGCTATGTTTTAATATTAATGGATAGTTCTATTTATATATATTCAGACTCAGCATAATGTATTCAGAATTATGTATCACTTTAAAGTATGAGGCAATAACAAAACACTTTGAATATTAGCCAGACACTTGATATTTGCAGTTAATCATTGTGTATATCGTTCATGAAGTCAATTGCACTGATTCGAAATATTTGAGTATGTTATTTTCTGAAACAAGTTGTCGTTATAACACAAGTGTTTTAGTATACATATGTTGCTTAAGGTCAGTTACTTCACTTAAATGCTTTTCATGCCGGTAAATGAGTAACAGGTGATGGAGTCACCAATTGCACCTCATAAGAATTAACCTGCTGGCACAGAAGAAAAATAAAAAGTCACACTTAAAAATCGATAACAGGCAATTCCTTTTTACCTCTTGTACGCGTAGGGGCCCCAGGTAAGGCTGTCGCAGTCTGGTACATTTCAAGGCGGTTGACTGGCTTTACATGATCGGCGAACTTCCAGTCTCTCTGTGGGGAAACGAAATTATGCACGGCCGTCACTTCCACTGGGGCCTTCAAACCACTGCACCACTATATCTATATCTATCTATCTGTCTATCTATCTATCTATACTTATATTGTACACCACTACAGCAAAATCGAAGTTCCTTACCTAAAATCTGGATTCTCCCCTGCACAGCCACCATCATCAACACCATCACTACCACCACACCACCACCATCACCACCACCGCCATCATGACCCACCACCGCCAACAACAAAGGGACATAAACACTCAATTTCTCGGCCGGGTCGTCACAGTTGACTTGATCCGCCCCCTCGCCCTGAATCTGAGAGGGGGGGGAGACAGAAGGGGGAAGGTGATGGAGGGAGAGGAAGGGGACCGTGGGGAGGGGGAAGGGGAAGCTGTGGGACGAGTTGGGTGTTGTTATGAGGAGGAGGACGATGATTAGCAAGAAAAAAGGAAAGAGTGAGGTGTGGGTGGAGAGGGGTTAACACTGGGTAATTAAGGGTAGGTGTGGGTGGGGAGGGGTGCTTGTGGGTGTAGGATAGAAGAGGGTGGGGAAGGGTGGGTGTCAGTGGGGAGGGAGAAGGAAAAGGTGGGGAGAGGATGGTGTGGGTGGGGAAGGGTCGGAGAGGGTGGGGAGGGGGTTGTCTGCTGTGAGTGTGGAGGAGGGTAATAATGAACAAGGACAACAAAAGTAAATATGAGGTAAATAGGAGGTAAAGAGAACGACAATAAGATGCCAGTAGAGAAGAGGAAGAAGGAGAGAAGAGGGGAAGGGGGGGGAAAAAAAAAAACAAGAAAACACTGGAAAAGATATGTGAGATGCCGAAATGAGAACAGAAATGAAAACGAAGGGAGGAAGGAGACAGAAGAGACTAAAGGAAGGGAGACTGGTCGAGAGGAGGACAGTGGAAAGGATGTTAAGAGAAAAAAAGGGGAAGAGTGGAGTGAAAAGGAAGAAAAAAACGGACCGGAGAGGATAAGAGGATAATCAAGGTGAAAAGAACAAGGAATGGAACAGAAGAAGGAAACTGGAGAGAATAATAAGAGGAAAAAGACCAATCAAGAGGAAAGGGGAAAGGATATTACGAGCAGATATTATATTTCAGTGTCTGTTGTAGTTATTGGTGCGTTTTAATATTTTTTTCCTTCGTTTTTGGTGTAGTTTAGTTTTCTGTAATACTTTAATGCTGTTGTTATTACTGATTTTGTAGGAACTGTTGTTGCTTAAAATGTTGTTGTGGGCCCGGACTTACAATTAAGACTTACGATCAACTGCCTGGCGTAATAGACTTTAATTTGCAGGACGAAGAAAGAGACAGTAGATTTTTCCCATGTCTCTCGGTCATTTTTCAGCAGCAAGAAATCTTCTTTTAGAAAGCGAAATCATCATGAATTGTTTCTCTTTCTGAATAAAGGACAAAGAGAGGAGAGTGTTGAAACACCTCTGCCATTACGGCCTAAAATAGTCAGCTTATTGTGTGTACTGACATAACTATGATTGGACGTCAATGATGAAGGACCTAACAAATTTATGCAATAAGGACTTCCTGAGTGCAGCTATATCTATCTTTACTTCAATGGTCCAGTATAGTGAATTTATCTCATACGTCACTTCTTTTTTTTGTTAGGTCTGATTTATAGTTGTTCTATAAAAATTGCAAATTAATATTTCAGACTGCTACAGCATTTGACTAGTGGTAGCAGTAATAGTAAACAGTCTTCAATTACCTCCTTTAGGGTGTAGGCCCGTAGGGTTATGACAAATCTCAAATTTATTAGCCTGGGGTTCTAAACGATGAACTTTTACCTAAAACTCACAAAAATGACTTCGATTTTGCCAGACCTTGAAAAAACCTCCCGCACCTAAGACAGTTTTATATTTCACATTAAAACACCTAGCTTCTCAAACACTCTTTATTATAACATGTCAGTTTTACATACAATACACATGAGGAATACATGAAAAGGAGTACATATAGCATTTGTAGTGTTTTTAATAGTTTTTTTTTCAGATTTGTGTATTAGTGTTAATAAATTTGCTGTTAAGATATTTGTCTGTTTTGCAAGTAGAACGAACCTCCTCCATCAACTTTACAGCTCTCTCAGCTACTATGTTGGAGCGAGGCACATCAAACACTGATGGTTCCTTTTTCCAGTGAGCAGAGAAGCATTTCACAGCTTTGGGACACTTAACTTTGGATATTGCTGACAACAGGTCTTCATAATCAGTCTCTGAATAGTGTTGGTTAGAAAACCAGGCCCGCGACCATGTAGTTGCAATGAAATCGCAAGTAACCCCCAGCTGTTCCCGCCAATTAGGAAGAAGGAAAAATGCAATAAGTGCAAAAATTCCTCGTGAGTTCCACCTGGCACTGTGAAGTGATGGCAGCGTGTGCCATTTGATGTGAGGCTATTTTTCCTCCGTTTTGTAAAACTTGTATGCTTCACAAAGCTCAAAAAGGAATTTAAAATCATCTCTCCAGCCAAGGTTCTCATACTCTGGTATCACTTCTGTTCCCATATATGCATTTTGCAAATCATCATACTGTTCCACTGCTGATTTTGACATTTTACTTTGCAAGGACATATTTCCAAAAAGCAGCACTCAACAGCAAATTTTCCACAGCAATACTGCAAAGAAAGCAATATTGTATGAATGATGTGATTTGAACAACTATACAGTATACATTTACACAGTTTTAAACATCAAATCGGTTTGGTTAAGCTGCTTGTTGCAAGTCCTAAAGCAGTGTGGCTGCAATGGACGACAAATGCAGTCCTTTTAAAATTCAACAATTTAATAATACAAAACAACAATAGCAATTACAGTACAACTAATACTGAGATCCCTTACAAATAATATGCAGTGCACTGTTAATGTCAGCGTGACCCACTTATAATGTAAACAATAGAAATGAGTTCACAGATTTAACACTAAAGGGCCACTGATCAAACAATTTTATCTATTTTACCTTTGTTTTTTTATTTCTTTTAATTATTGTTTAATAATATATTTTAGCAATATTCATTCGTATATATTTCCTTGTTATTTCTTGATACTTGTTAATTCTTTTCTTGTTACGCTATATTGTAAATAGTATTTTGTATTCTCATGTATTTTTAAAAGTGATGTGGTGCTAGGTGCGGGAAGTTTTTTCATAAAAAGTTTTTTAGTCATAACCCTAGAGGGGCCCAAGGCTTGGCTATCATCATCCAGAACATTTAAAGATAAGCTCATCCCATGCTCCTGGTATCATTACATGACGGATAAAATTCCAATCACTTCCAAGAGATTCGATCCTTGCTCGCAAAGTTAATTTTAAAAGATTATTAGAAAACAAGAAGTAATAATAGGCCTAATAAAAATGCAGTGGGTGATATAAGTTTGCTGCTTTTTTTTTTTTTTTTTTTTTTTTTCAGGGAGGGAATATACAGCCATAAGAATGGTGAAAAACTTACGACTTACCCTGTATATAACTGCGGCGGTCAGCGTAAGTTACATTTTGATTAACTGACAACAAAGGTCCACAAAACTTAAACGCAGCCGTAACCCACACATACAAGCACGAGGGGAGCCCACGCACATCCCTTAACTTAAGAAAAATATGAAAACCCATAAAATAATTCCCCCTACAGCACAAACTATACAAAAGCTGGCCCTGTTCCCGCGGCTGCAATATGGAGCGGCCCCAGTGCATAGTTACAGCGGCAGGTAACACTTTCACGGGTGGCTCCACGGCGCACAAACAGTGTACCCCAGGAGCACTAAGCATACACCTTGGAAAAAATTCGAGAAAGCTGATTTTTTTTTTTTCCAGGAAAGCTACATAGAAGTCTTCTGAGTCAAAAGCAACAATCCATCCATCCATTATCCAATCTTACGTTGCCCCATGAGGAGCGTAGGAGCCCGGGGCTAGGCAAGTTGGTCCTGATATTTAAGATGAGAGTGACCTGCCTCACTCATCCCTGAGTGGCATCACATGAGCAATAAACCCCAACCATCCCTTGGATATAAACCTTCATCGGCTCAATCACCAGGAAACCATTTACTATGCTGGGTGGTAACCATATAACCAAATTATGGCACCTGGTGGTTTAGTGGATAATTACAGCACCCCAAAAGCAACAAACATTCTAAGTATTCCACGTAAGCCAACCGTGTGGGACGAAAAATTTAAGATGGCCACCATCGGCATAGGGCGCGTATATAGCTTAGTGACTAAAATTCACACTTGGTCATGCAATACCACCATTTATGGGTTCCAAGGAGTGATAAATCCATTTCTGCTATTATTCTAAGAATTCTATGTCAATGATATACAAGGGAACGTGCGCCAAACGCAAAAAATCGGAAATCTGTATTGATAATTTTGCTATGAAATTATAAACTAGAGTATACTTCATCAGATGACTTTATGTTTCAGGTTGGATACAGATTGAAGTGTTGAGGCAGAAGTAAATAGTTGGACAGAAGACAGTGCGAATGAACGAGATGACAGCACAAGAACAGTGTGATATTTGTGATTTTTGTGATATACCAATCACCTCTGACTGCAGTACTGTCACGGAAAGAGGCCTACCTAGCATACTGAACATTAGTGCTGATCTGAGGGATGGACTTGATGAAAAGCTATAATCTAAAGTGTTGCCAGTTCCAGGTCATAAATGGTGCAAAGAACATTAAATCATGCCATCATACATAAAAAGGCGAAAAATGGAGTCAGAAGATTCGGAAAGACAAGTACATAAGAAATTCACTTGCCGTTCACAGGCTACTATCTTGAACATAAAACAAGGCTGTCTCTGCTCTAGGAAATAAGTGGACTATAGGAAGATCGCCAAAGAACCAAAGGACCAACGTGAGGCGACTCAAGAAGCAGCAGCAACTGAACTATTTTCATCTGTTGCTGCCAGGGCAATGGAGCGGGCTGAGAGTTGGGGAAAGTCTGTATATACACGCATTCAAAATGTTGGTGATCTTGTGGCAGCTGAGACCAAGTACCACCATGACTGTCAAATCCGTTTTCATAATGGGCTAGGGCTTCAAAGGAAACCAAGGGGAAGGCCTTCAGGGTCAGTTGACACCAGAAAACACACTGCCCTTCAGAATCACACCATTCGCAATTTGCCTACACAGGTGAATACCGTGAGACTGCTCTGCATTGATATTGGAGTCGTGGTATCTATTTGTGCTAATGCAGACTGTGCAGTCAAACCAGGTGAGGAGGCAGCTGCACGTATCACTGACATGAACCACGCTGATGTTAAGCTCAAAAGGAGTGGCAAGGTTATTTCTGTTTGTGCTGTAACCTGTACTACCACTGTCCATGGCAAAGACGTTGAGGTCGACCCTACACTACTCTTCATGCGGGTCATATGAGTGATACAAAACCGATCAGTTATGGAGAATCTCCTTAAACACGAGTTTAGCAAACAGCCACCAACACTATATTACAAGGGTACAATGCGCAAAAACAACAAAAGTGTTCTTGCCAAGGAGCTGAAAACTCCAGTAGTCCTACTAGCCACTGAAGCTCTTAAGAACCCATACAATGTGTTGGATGGAGGACATTTGCTGCAAAATGTGACATGGCCTGCGGACTGCATGTATGGTGATGTGTGTGACAGCTATGTGGATCACATTATCAATAACTATGGCAAAGAATGCACTGTCTGCTTTGATGGCTACACAAATCTTACCCTCCCAACCAAGGTAGCTGAACAGAACGGCCGCACTGACCCAAATGTCTCTGCAGACATAGTGTTTGATTTCAACACAATCAACGCTCCATTTTAGCAAATCGTAACAACAAGTCGCGGTTAATCAGTAGAAGCGGCTTTCATCTGAAAGCGTTCCTTGTTGTCAAAGTAAGGTTGATGCTGATTACTTAATAAGGAGCACAGCACTGGCATTTGCTGGGAATATCGCACGACCTGTTGTACTTGTGGCAAAGGATACAGATCTGCTTGTCATGTTGGTTGATAGGGCCACAACAGACAATATCTACATGTAGTATTCAAGGGACTTTGTTTACAGCATACACAGCATCCAGCAGACAATGTATCCACACACCCGACAACACATACTGAGCATATATTGGCAACACACACTATCACTGGATGTGACACAGTCTCTGTCTTATATGGCACTGGCAAAAAGAAGACCATGACTGTCTTGGAAAGCGAGGATTGAAGGAAGTTGGATGTGTTCAAGAAGAGCGATGCCAGCCACGAAGAAGTATCCAGAGTAGGGGATATATTCTTACTGAAGTTATATAATTCCAATCCGACATGTGCAACACTTGATAAGCTGGGATTTGTGCAGTCCAGGCAGAGGATGAGCAAATCATCCAGCAACTTCCAACTTCAGAGCCTACCTCCCACATCCTCAGCTGCAAAGTGCCACTCATATCGAGCCTACTTCCCAGTTCAGGGGTGGTTGGGCAATGCTGAGGATCTAAACCCTACTGACTGGGGTTGGGGGCTTCAAGGTGGAATGCTCAATCCCATTTTGGCTGACAGACCAGTAGCAACAGAGCATGTTCTTCTCACTGTGTCATGTGGGTGTAAACAAATGTGTGGCAAGAAATGCAAATGTCGGAAAGCAGGACTCTACTGTACACTGATGGCAAGAGTTAGTGCTGGTCGTCGACTTGAAATGTGTTGAATTTACCATTATGTTGAAAATAGTAAATTACCTTGATCAAACCATGAACATACCTCAGTAAATCATTGAAATAATAATAAAAATGGTTTTCTTATTCCCAAAACCATTAAAAAGAGGTAGTACGTGACCATCCGTGACTTCGGGTTCCAAAGCTATATAAACGTCCCATGTCATTCGCGGCCATCTTGAGTTTTCATCCCACATGGCTAGCTCATATGGAATGTTTAGAATGTTTGTGGATTTCGACTTACCTGTAGCATGCTTCCAAGTAGCTTTCCCGAAAAAATCAGCTTTCTCAAAGTTTTTTCCCAGGTTCCCAATTCGAATTTGAGCTAATGCTCCTGACCTAATTTTGGGAGGGACACACCTGGTGGAGTTCGACTGCTGGTTTTTCAGCTCCTTTAACCCTTTGAATATGAAATGTCTTTCTATTAATGAAAAAGAATAGTCTGACTGTAACAGGAATAAAACGGAAAAGTTGTTCACGGCACTTGATCCTAGTAGGGTCTAAAATAGTGGTCCTCAACTTATTCTGAGTTAGAAACCCCTCTGAAAAGTTAATGAAGACTATGGACCCCCTTTCCATAAAAATGCACACTGTACAGACTGTATCACCTTGTACAGATGGA
>JAGKTI010042251.1:0-10133 GCA_018397915.1 Birgus latro
TCCTAAAGTGAATATTGGTCAGTAATTGTGAAGAATTTCTGCTCTGTAACTCAGTCCTTCCAGTTACATAGCAGTGTGTTTGTTGGTATGTCAAGAAAACCTGATGCGTATGTCAGTAGCCAGTCCAATCAAGATGGTACCGATACTACCTAAGGTCTCATGCAATGTTAGTCGTTATTTGCTACCTCGCCTCACAGTACACCTCTGTTTACTTATTTTGCGTCTCCACTATAATACCACAATACTGTTATCATTACTTATGCTGTTCGTTACTTATATTACAGTGATAAGTCATTCAGTACTCACCATCCCATTTTTGATCGGTTCCCTCCCCAAGGTCTCCCACAGCCCAGGGATCGTCTTCAGCAATCTTGGTTGTGGTTCTCTGACTCTCCTTCTGTTTCTTTGCCGCTGCCTTGGACTCAGCATCGTCCCCCACGTACCCAGTATTGTTGTATGAGGTCACCTGAGGGGAGAAAAGAAGTTGCTCAGTTCTTTTGTTTAACTGCACCGAGCTAGTTTTAGGGAACAAGAACAGTTTAATCACCTCGTCTCTTTACTTCGATTGCCACATTTCACACATGACTTTTTGCATAGTTTCCCCCGTTTTGTTTATATAGAAGACAGAACCTTCACATAATCAATTGTAATACGATATGAGGGACGTGTTTGGTTACGTACCGTCCAGAATATGTTACCGGAATCAATCTTATAGCAGTTTCAGCCAAAAGTACTCAGTCTCCTTGATGTCACAAATAGAAACTGGCCTTGGTTGTACCGTATTTCACTTCCACACTTTTTCCAATCTTACTTCATACCTCAGCGTCACTCCGTCCTCATGTCATTTCACTTTCATTCTTCATTTCATCTCATTTTTTACATCCAACACTTACAGGCTCCGTCCTCACATCATTTCACCCATATTCCTCATTCCACTCTCATACTTTTCCATCTTTCATCTCACACTTCCAGCTTCTTTCCCTCCTCACCACATTTCACTCACACTCCTTTCTATCTCGTACCACATACTTCCAGGTTCTCCCCGTCCTCACGCCATCGTTATCTTCCTGATTTCACTCTCACACTTTTTTTTATATCTCATACTTCCTACTTCCAGCTTCTCTCCTTCCTCACCCCCTTCCCCCACACTCTCTGACTTCCCCTTCTCCCCCATCCTCTTCTCCTCCTGCCCTTCTCCTCCTTCCCCGTCTCCCCCATCCTCCTCTTCTCCCTCCCCTAGTTCTCCAGCATCAGGCGTGGTCTAGGAGTGTCATTATTTCCGCTGGGGTGCCAAGGTTACAGGAGCCACACCGCGTAAATCCACTAGACAGTTGCTGGGTTTGTGTCTGTTTCCTATAATTTTTCGTTGAAGGAGCTCATCTGGTATTTGATCAAGTGGAGAGTACAGTGTAGGCATCAGGGAACCGTCTATCGTGTTTATAAAGCAGATAGATAGATATATAGAAAAATAGATACATAGATAGATAGATAGGTAGATAGATAAGTAAATAAGTGTAAGAAACAGAATATACTTTTATTTCAATGCAGCTAGAACAAAATCACGTCAATAGAACTGTGATATACTTGGACTGGATTTTCGGATAAGCAGACCCATTGCGTTTTCCCTGTACATGTCGTGATTCGTATTAGATATCGACTAGGGACAGAATTCGTGTTGGGACAGTGTGGCTGAAATATGTTTAATCGGTACGTTAGGAACAGAGAAGCTAAGTGTGAACAAGGACAACGTATGGGTAATATAATGATCGTGTTTTTTGCTCTTGATTTTTGAATAATGACAGTGGTTGAAAAAAAAGGGCATCGTGCTCATTAGAAGGGATGGGATAATTCTATAATGATTCTGTAATGATAGGGATGTGGTACTGACATGAGTGGAGGCTGACAGTTGTACGGTACGCTAACACCCGCTACGGAATTTGTAAGTTGTCATAAGTAGTAAGCAAACGAGCGATGGTGTAGTCTAGGTAGCTTCCTGGCATACATTTTAAGCCATTGTGTACAGTCCCGAAGAATAATCCCTCTACACGTTTAGGGTTCGGTGCTAGTGAAGAGAAATTATTGAAACATCTCATTGTTACTGATTAGTGTAACATAATCCCTTTAGGCTCATACACAATACTGAAACAGTGTACAGGAACAACTGAACTCGGCTGTACCTAATACTACCACCTCAATGAAACCTGCTTCCTATATATCTCGTCTGGTACTTCATCAATATTCGCTGATCTCGTTCAACCTGTTTTTCCTTCATGCTGATCTCTCTACCCCCACCCATCCACCCCGGCACCACGGTTTACTTGTGCCGGGAGCCAGTCTATATTATCCTTGTGTTTCGTGATGGCACCGTGGTTGTTTATGAGTGATGAATGGCAGGAGGCGGGTTGTTTTTGTGGTCAGCGGTGGGTGGAGACGTGCTACACTTCACAGTATATGGTACCATTGTGTTTCCGGTGGGACCTTGTTTTGTGTTGTTATGCCAAATCATAATAGATTTAAGAAGCTAGAGATGCTTTTTAATAACTTTACATATATTTTTTTATGCCTTATGTGGCTTCCGAATTACCATACCTCAGACTCTTCACGATATAACAATAGTCTCCGTATTATAAACAGTGGAGCCAAAACATTACAACATTACGGATATTTGTGTAATGAAAAAAAAAAACTCGGTGGGCTCTGCTGCAACGGTATTATACTAAATCACTCATGGTCTTCCTCCCATTGTAATTCGCTATAACACCTGGTCATTTCCCTCCTACTCCCCGTACCCTATACCCTCCACCTCAGGATGCTGCCCACACCATCTTCTGTTTCAAGGTAAAGGTGTGGATTCCTGTGGCGGTGGTCGTGGCTTTCTCGCTGGAGGTTCCCTGATCTTAACGATACAACCAGAGGGGGGGATGGAAGGTGAGGGAGGTGGAATGTTGGTATACGGACACTTTTATGGTTCAGGCACCTCCCAGGGAAGTAATCTCTCGGGGTCGTGTTCTCCTGTGCTTACGGAACTCACTAGTCGGGGCCTTGGGGAACTCACAAGTCGGTTTATTTTGAGCTAACGAAGATCCCTGGCCATTTTTAGCTCAGGTGATGGTCAGCTTTAGTCTGATGGGAAGGTGATGGTCAGTTTTAGTCTGATGGGAAGGTAGATTGGACTAGTAACCAAGGAAACTCAATCATGTTTCATAACTATGGGTCAGTGAATTTAATGCAACCACGACTTAGCATACAAGTTATGTTAGTGACCCAGTCCCGTCAGATGGAAGCAAACTGACTGTAGCACCTCTTCTTTAGCAATTTCTTCTTCTTGCTATGCTCTGTGTAATTCCTCCTCGTGGTCCTAAGGGAACTCACTAGCACTTTTACCGGTTCATTTTCCATGATTGGCTGAACTCGTTCTCGCGAGCTGAGGGAACTCACTGGCATTTTTTTCTGCTTTATTTTTCTTATTACGCCTTAACCTTTGAGCCGCGGAGGGATTCTCACGGTTAAATGTTATCGCATGGCATCAACGAGAATACATTGCCAAGGCTGTATCATTGCAATAGTAAAGGTTAAAGGGATATATGCTAACCCTTTTGCTGCGTGGGGATTCTCTCACCTGAATACAATCATCGCTGGGTAACCAAAAATATACTTAATTTAAACACGACGCCTGGAGAGTGAAATTTTTCTTTATGTCATGTAGATCTTTTTACCATCACACGTCGCTCCCATAAATAACATATTGTCGTTCATTGCCTAGGATCTCGTCCTTTTGCAGCTTATTTCCCGTAGCTCAGTGGCAGAAGACAATAATACTCTGGCTCTACATTGTTTTCGTGGCACTTCGTGGGTAGCGCCATATTCTGGTATTAATTCACTGTTATATCTAAACAGTCATGATGGAGAGATGGCAGTTTTAGGCCAAGTTATAGCGGTCAGAGTATAGAATATTTCAACGTGCCATGCATGTGCAGAAACAGATGGTTGGAAAGGGGTGCTTGAAAGTCAACTAAGCCCATGAGAGTACGGTCTTAGGACTTGACTGAAGCTTAGTAGCAGGATGTGATGGGCCGAGGTAGGAATAGGTGGGGTCAGTGGAGAGAGAATATGAAAGGAGAGAGAGTCTGAAAGGAGTAAAGTAGTAGAATTAGGTGGGTGAGAGAGCAGTGGATGGCTAGAGTAAAAAGGTGGGTGAGAGAATAGTGGATGGTGAGTAGGAGTAGGTGGATGAGAGAACAGTGAATGGTTAGAGTAAGAACGGGTGGGTGAGAAGACAATAGACGCTTAAAGCAGGAGTACAAGTAGGAGGGTGAGTGTGCAGTGGAAGAGGTGTATGAAAAGGCAAGGAAGAAATAAGATTGAACTAGCTGAGTGAGAGAGTCGTGGATGATTAGGGTAAGCGTAGGTAGATAGGTAAGTGGAAGAGTAGGTGTAATATTAGGATAGGTACGTGTGTGGGAAGAGGGGGATAAAACTGAGCAAGGTGAATTTTAAGTGATAATAGATATGCTTAAATTATACGTTGATCATTGCCTTTCTGAAGAGATTGACGTGTACCCTAAGTAAGAAAAAATGAACCTCTGATCATTAGCAGAAAAAAGAAGAAGTTTAAATTATCCCAGAAGAGCTTAATCATCATGTAGTAAAAACAACTTAGTGACAATAAAATGTCATGGAAAATATCATTGCTATAATATGATTTAACCGTAGAAAGACATTACGACACCACGACAGTAGGGTCAAGAAAGGTCAACACAGAAAAAGAATCGAATGAAGCCAAGGTGGAAAAATACGATAAGGTCACAAAGGAAAATAGATGGGAAAATACCCTACTGTAATTCCGTTTAAGGCTGAAGTTAATTAATTTTGAGAAAGGTTAAAGAACCAGGTGGTTTTGTCAGACCAGAGAAGGCAAGATAATGGAAGCGGAGATTGGGAAATGTTGCAAAAGCTCACAAAAATGAGTTATGAGTCAGAAGGGTATATATGTATGAACAGTATTTACGTTTGTAGCTCATGTATGTATGTATGTATATGTATGTACGTATGTATGTTCTGCATGTGTGTGTAGGTATGTACGTACTGCAGCCATATGTGAATGGCTAGTTGTGTCTTCGGGATTAGGTTACACAGACAAACTGGACTATTGCATAAAGATCAGCCTAAGATTTCAAGTCTGGGTTACAAAGGAAAAAGTCGATTTCTCTAAGGTTAGGTGTCGCAAGATCAGCTGAAACGATTGTGTAACGGAGTGAGGACACTTTGAAATTTAATCCTACATACAAGTTCAATCCATTACATAAGAACAACCTAAGCCCCCAAGACAGGACCACAAGAGAATAGATTGAATTCATAGTATGAGGTGTAAGATAAGCCGAAACGATAGGGTTACAGGGGGTGAGGACACTTTAAAATTAAGTTCTGCAGACTAGACTGAGCTTACAGAGAGTAGCGCCTATGACCAGTCACAGAAGAATAGGGTGAACTATTTGCGTAGGATGTAGTAAGATTAGGTACAAAAGATTAGGGTGAACGGTTTGTATAGACTGTAGCGAGATTACATACAGAAGAATAGGGTATATAATTTGCGTAGGGTGTAGCAAGATTAGATACGGAAGAATAGGGTGAATTATTTGCATAAGGAGTACTGAGATCAGCTGACGGATAGGATTACAGGGGATTAAGGAGAGGTCAACACGCCCTCTTAAAGTAGCCCTTCTAACCCCTACAAGAACAGTTTTCTTAACCCTTAAATAACAGCATTCACTCAACCCTTAAAATTACTCACCTCCTAACCCCTAAAATGACTACTCTTGACCCTTAAAGTATCTCCCTCCGAGCCCATAAAATAACTCCCCCTGTCTTTAAAATAACTCCTGTATCACCTCAAAATAAACCTTTTTTAACCCCTCAAATAACTTCTAACCTCTAATTTAACTCCTCGTCTGACTCCTAAAATAACAACCTGCCAACCCTTGGAATAACTCTCCAGATCCCTAAAATAACTTATCTAACCCTTAAAATAACTCACCTAGTCCTTAAAATAACTCCTCCTGCCTCCTAGATAACTCCTTCAACCGCAAGAATAACTCCCAGCTAACCTTTTACTCCCACAAAGGGCGGCCCCAGCAAACAGGAACGACACGCCCGATTACGCAACTCAACACACGCGTCTCCCTAGCAACTGGTCAGACGGGCGGAGAGAGAGAGAGAGAGAGAGAGAGAGAGAGAGAATGTGCGGGCGCATGTCGATGTGTTTGTCTGAACATGTTTGCACCTTTTACAAATGTACACGTCAGACAGCTCGTGGGCCTTTTTTTTTTTTTTTTTTAGGTGGTCCTGTCATAATAGGGAAGTAATATGGAAGCAACAAGTGAAGAAAATAAGCCTGAAATACGTCCTCTATTATCCTAGAGGCAAAGGAGCAGTAATCAGTATTCTCTGTGGACGAGATTCGTACCGAATAGTGATGAGAATGTGGTCAGCAGAATACTCAGTCCCACTCTCTGTCCTGGTTGAGAGTGGTTCAGTCTTTAAAAAAATGAAAATAGATATATCTTTTGCACGTACCTGCAGCATTTTAGCATCTGTATCGGTATAGTAATTTGATGGTGCTAATCTTCGCACATAAACTTATGTGTAATAAGTAATAAAGTGAATTTAAGGTTGTAACACCAAGTAATGTGAATTTAAGTGAACTTAAGGTAATTACCATCAGAAGCCATCATTAACTAGACATTCTTAACTGAATAAACTATGCCGAGGATGTACAAGTAATTACATATGATACTCTAAGAATTTTATGCTTCAGACGAATGTACACGTGCTCAGCCTGAGTCATGTTCCATTTTCATACAACACCTGATCTGTACCTTATACTTAACCTACTAAATCAGACAAGGCACGGAGAGTTTGAGCGAACCTTGCCAGTTCCTCCTCTTACCCTCTTCACTACTAGGGTTCTGTCATTAGCTGAACAAAATCTGAGAATAGCTAAACAAAGAAATCACCATCTCATTCTCGGGGTTAATGGAGGGAGTTTTTAGCCCCTTTCAGTATAATCTCCTCAAGCTGAATAAAATCGTCTAATGTAGGTAAGGGTAAAATGTAGTGGAGTTATAGTGAGTCAGTATTTTCGTTCTTTCCGGTCACATACCAACTTTGAGAGAGAGAGAGACAGTGTGTGTGTGTGTTTGTGTGTGTGTGTGTGTGTGTGTGTGTGTGTGTGTGTGTGTGTATGTGTGTGTGTGTGTGTTTTCCAGGATGCTGGTGTGTCTGCAACCAGGGGACGTATCTTGTTTACAGAAACCTGCAGGAAATGGAAGTTACCTAAGATGTGTGTCAGTATCTGAGTCTGTAATGTGCGTGTGCGTCTGTGTGTGTGTGCGTGCGTGTGTGTGTGTGTGTGTGTGTGTGTGTGTGTGTGAATTATGTGTTTTTATCCCATGTCAGTGCTTATGTGTGGGAAGGCACATCTCATTGCTTAGTGTGTATGTGTTTATGTGGCTTATGGGTTTGTGTACCTTAATGTGTGTGTGTGTGTGTGTGTGTGTTTGTGTAAAATCAAGTTACTCCTTCAGATAATTTATAATACGCGACTGAGTATATGCTGATGATTCTTGCGTGTACTCTCATCGCCTAAGCCAAAATGCAATCATTGAACAATAAACCAACCGTGTTTTTTGTTGATCGGTATTGTTATGTCTTGAAGAGTCGTGAGTGTAATATGATAATTCCTGGTGAAGTATAAATGAAGGTAGTGGCGGTGTTGTTGTTGCTGCTGAGGTGGGTGTAGTGATGTCAGTGGATGTCCTTATCTTTCACATTGATGTTCACGTCAGGGCTCAGTGTTTGTCGGTGATGATTGTGGTGGTGATGAGGCAGGCTGTCTTGAGGTAAATCTGATGAGGTGAAGGTTGATTGCTTGTGACACTAACATCTAGAATGGTTTGATGATGGTGATGATGATGCAAGTGGAAGTATTTAAGCAGCTATTTATGACTTAGACATTAAGGGTGGGTTAATGATGATGAGGATAATGACTGATGATGACGATGATGGTAATTATAACGAAGGAGGTATATGATGGTAGTCGTTGTTGTTAAGTATAATGACTGAATTTGTCTTCCCCATGACCGTGTGAGGTATGGTTGTGTTACTGACGTGTTGATAATGATACCTATCTACCTCCAGAAAAAAAAAAAAAAAGAATCACGCCTGACCTTGACCCCACACCGCCCAAAGACCACATCGTGAGCACATTATAAAAAAGACTAAAAATAAAAGCATAAATAAAATGGAAGTTGAAAAAGTAAGAAACTAAACTCACCAAAAAAGACTACGAATGCACAACAGCGAGACGAAAAGAAAAAAGTGGCTTAAAATAACATTGAAAAATTGCAAAGAGAAAGTCCAAAAAATGAGTGACGAAGACAAGTTGCAAGTCTGAAAAATAAGCAAGTAAAGACATACATACCGGGTATGATGGTATGTTTTAGGACTAATATATAGATGGATAGATAGATCGATAGATAGAATATAACTGAAAAATAAGACTACAGATAAATAAAGATAAAAGTAAATAGCCTACGACTCAATGCACCCTGAAGAGTGAGTAATGAGGGAGATGATAGGGTGTGTAAGGAGTCTCGCCACAGAAGCTCATAAATAAAGCCCACAGAGGATGTTCGTCTTTGGTTTCGGATTCACCAACAGTCTTACGATCAATTCATTGCCGTAACTGTGATGTAAGGTTTGTTTTTTACAGAAAGAGAGAAAAGGGAAGTTTATATACTGTCATATTTTTGTCGTTCCTGCATAAGCAATCTTAAGGTGGCGAAGTGATTGTATGTTAGCGAATGTGTGTCTGAATTAACTTTTTCTCCTCATGTAAAAGAAAGAACCAAAGGCTGAAAATCAGTATCCGTTCGCTTGGCACCCGACCACACTGCGTTTAAGAGATCAGCTTCTTCTCGCAGTTGATTTTGCGGTAAGATCAAGAAACATGGGAAGTTTTTGCAGTTTTCTTTCCTTGTTCTTCTTGGAGAAATAAAAGAATCCTCGTTACGATAAGGAAATTCTCAGTTATGATAAAGAAGTGGTCGTGAGTTTGTGAATCTGGCTCCATACCGTCCTTCGGGGCCCTGTCGCATCTTGACCCCCGTGTAAGAGATATTATCGCTACTGAGAATTTATCGCCGGGATATTATTTCCATGTCTTTATTTACACCTCTGCGATACTTGGGTATTTGTTACTTTCTCGTTTATTATTATCACTATTATTATCGCTAGTACTATTTATTTCTTATTAATCGTTCTTCTTATGCTAGATTTGTTGGAATTTGTGTTCGTCCTTCAGATAAACAAGGATTACATTTTAGCTTCCTTTACAGGTCCGATTATTTTTTTTTAATAATTCAACACCATGTAATTGAGACTTAATATGCAATTCTTCCTACATAAACTTTGCCTGCAGTTTCCTCTTTGTAAACTCTCGGCATTTGATCGAAGCAGCGTCGCCCAGAACACGCGCACATGGTTTCCTTGGCCACATCCGTCTTATCATCTTTCCAAGGATTTACACGAAGGAAAAAATTAAGGGCTGGAGAAAAAGGACAGATAAGAGGAGGGACGTGACAGTAGGACCCTCAAAAATAATATCCCTTCCCTACCAGTTTTGTTATCCTCTGTGACCCCCCACCTCTCTGTCTGTCTGTCTCTGTCTCTGTCTGTCTGTCTGTCTGTCTGTCTGTCTGTCTGTCTTTCTGTCTCTCATTATTATCCATGTTTCTCCCCTCTAACATTACATCCCCCCCCTCTCTCACTCCTTCCCACTTTCCCTCGCTCCCTCTCTCCTTTCCTCTCTCTCTCCTTCCCTTCATCTCTCCTGGCTGCAGCGTTTTGATCATACGATCACGTCTCTTCTGTACAGATGCCCAAACACATGAAGGGAAACAGGAAAAAATAACAGCCTGTGTTTATGCTGATGTCAGGGCAATGCGAGGGCAAAGCGATGTGTGTGAATATATGTCGATGTATGTCCAGTATGTGTATATGCTGATGTGTACATTCATGTATGTATGTGTATGGCAGTAAGGATGTGTGAGAGTATGTGTATTTATGACTGTATT
>JAGKTI010042252.1:0-10132 GCA_018397915.1 Birgus latro
TTAGCATATACATTAGCAGCTGACATTTTCAACTCTTCGCTGCCGAGATACAGTCAGTTTGCTCTCGTCCTTCACGGTGAAGTGACGCTCCTTCATTTCTGCCGCTTTTGCGCCTATTATAAAAGACTGTGTGACCTCTACCCCTACTAAACATCGTGTGGTAAGTGGTGAAGGACTGTAGATATATATAAGTGTATTAAAATTACTAGAAATAATAAAGTGTGAGTGTGTATATGAGTAAGAAATAACAATACCAGCGGCGAATTAGAGTGGGAGCCTCGTAGGTGCTCATATTTTACATTGCTTTCAAAGTTTTTTTTTTTATGGATTCCCAACTACTTGCAAATCATTGAATAGTGTTTCTAGTGATAATATCTGGCAGTGGTATTCAGATTAGGGGATGTCGGGAAGTTTAAAGTGGAGACTTAGTTACCCAACTTCAGAAGTCTCCACAATTCCTACGGTAGTCGACGAGTGCTAAAAAAAATCCCAGGAGAAAGCTGAAGGTATGTGGCATACACATATTTAATTTTAGTATTCTAGGACTAATAACTGATTATTGGCAAATATTTTTAAAAAGTCAGTTGGAGCGCGAATAACCCCCCGGGAATGACACGGCAAACCTCAGACAACCCCACGGTGTAGGGGTTAAAGGTGAAACATTGTTTTATTCTACAACTGAGCTACATGGCATGAGCTGCAAAAGGACGGAATTCTTGACCAGGCTAAGATAAAGGATTGATCAACTGATTGATAGAACACATAGCACTGCAACATCAAGGTTATATGGTGCCATATAAGCAAAATGTAGGCAGTAGAAACATAAAAACATTAAAAAGCAAAACTCCATATTAGAAACTAGAATCAAAGTGAAAACCATGCAATCATAAAAGGTAAAGGAGGACAGCCTCCTTCAGAAATACAATCACATCGTCTCCAGGGGTACCAGCAATTCCCCGAGGCATCGAAGAGAGACAGTAAACACCACCCTCCCCTTGGTGCCTCAATAGCAGCCTCCGACAAAAGTCGTCCAATTGGGACACTCATCCGGCAAGTGCCTGACAGTAAGGGGAACCAAACAGTCATCACAGAATGGCTGCACGCCTCCACACATGAGGAACTCATGTGTGAGCCTGGTATGTTCAATGCAAAGGCGAACCAGAAGAGTCTCTAAATTACGAGACATTGTAGGGTAAACTCTCTGAGAGACGAACTTGGTGATTTCCCTTAGCCTGTCGAGAGGAACGCTATCCTACCGCAACTGCCAACAAGCACGAACAGCAGACAATAGTGAAGTGCATAAATCAGTAGCAGGTAGAGGACAAGGCGCATGCACAGGTCGCAAAGCCGCAGCCTTAGCTAGTGCATCTACCCTTTCATTACCTATGACACCAACATGTGCGAGAACCCAGCAGAAATCCACTCTCTTCCTCTGATGACGAATGAGGAACAACCACTCCAAAATAGCTAAATCTATGGGATGGGAAGAGTTAAAAGAGTCCAGGACCAAAAGTGCCCCTTGAGAGTCGGTAAAAATAGTAAAAAGTAAAACAATTGCCACGGTGAACAAACACCAACTTCAGGGCTAGAACAATGGCTTAGAACTTAGGCAGCCAAATGAAGACTACCTCCACAGCTACTGGGAACACCACTCCAAAACCAACACCAGAGGCAGACTTACAGCCATCAGTATACATAGGGACAGAACCACCATGACTAAAAGAATGGTTTAAAAATAACTAAAAGAGACTGAGGAGTGACAGAATCCTTTGAGCCTGTAAAAAACCTGCAGAAAGTTACTTTGGGCAAGATCCATTGCGCAAACCAGAGGGATCCGAACAGGACTGACACGTACTGCAGACAAACTAAACTCCTCCATGATATCCCGAGCGCTATAGCCAAATGGACGAGGCATGAGAGGGTGTCTACTATAATACAAAAAACAAGACTGCTACATCACATGCTCACAGACAAATGAGTCTCAAAGGCGACGAATTTGGAACTGACACCGTGCTGCAATAGACTGACACAGTAGATCTAAGGGAGACACACCAGCTTCCACCAACAAGCTGGGAATCAGAAATGACCGAAAAGCTCCAGTTGCAAGGTGAAAACAAGCATAATTGACAGCATCTACAGTTTTTTGTCTGGACACTGTGGCAGAGGAGTGGACCTCGCAGCCATATGACAGTTTGGAGGTTACAAAAACATGAAACAAATGCAAGAGTGTCCTCCAATCAGCACCCCAAAAGGTATGGGACAGAACCCTCAATAAATTGAAAGCCTTCAGACATGATGCCAAGTGTGAAACCCAAGTCAAACAGCAGTCAAACTTCAGGCCCAAGAATTTCGTCTCTGCTACACAACAGAGTCTCCTGCCACAAAGCTGGAGATCAGGATCCAGGTGCACCCCTCTCATCCTACAAAAGAGCATAGCCACAGTCTTAGAAAGGGAAAACTGAAAACCCTTGGAAGTGTCCCAGGCAGAATTCTTGTCCAAGGCAAGTTGCGTGCGCAGCTCAATAGCAGACGTGTGTTAGCCAGAAAACCTTATAGCTAAGTCATTGTCACGAATTTTCTACATCGTGAAATTATGTATTGTAAATCGTGACATCGAGTGATTTTGCGGGAGCGACGAATAGTTCTGAAGTCCGTGAGAATTAGCCATTCTCTCAACCGTCCACTCGTGTACTTGTATTTGCATCAGATTTTCAAAACTTTCATCATTCTTTCGCTAGTGATTGTCCTTATGTATAGAAAATGCATTCCTCTGAGCGATTATTTTTGAATTATCGTTTCTGCCTCCCTTGCCGTTACTTGGCCACTCCTCTTTCACACGTCCCTTATGTTGGACACTCAAAAACAGTCAGTCGTCCAAGCGACAGTCTCGGAGTGTGATTGTGCTGTGTGTAAGCTCTTTTTCTTAGCGATCTCAGAAGTCTCATCTGTATCGGCGTGAATTCCGGAAGCTCCCACCAGCCTGGTGATCGACTGTACTAGCGACGGTCTAATCCTTACCTATTAGTATTTCTTTTGTTTTTTCTAGGCTTAAGGTTTTTGGTTATTTAGCTATTTGTCTGAGTGCTTGAGTGAGTGCATTTCCCTTTCTTTGATTTTGAATTGATTCAGTAACGTAAATTTATTTTCTTGTATTCAATAAATTTACAGTTCGTTTTCTTGAGCATTGTTAAATGTAAAGTGTTTGATTTTCCCACATATTTAGTACACTTTTGCTACTCCACGTTAGCACAACTCCTTATATTAATCACGACTGGTACTTAGGCCAGCTCTTGGTATTACTTCGTAAATCCGTTGTGCTAGCTGGGAGTTTGGCTCAGCCAAGATCCTGTTTATTATTATTATTATTTTATTTTTTTGAATGTTAAGGGGACAAACTAACTTTCTCAGAGGCCAACAGTACAGTAATACAGCCTTCATGAGCGTTTAGTCTCTGCTGTGTACTGTTGAGAAAGTTTATAAATTCTCGACTCTAGAGAATTGGCGAAGTAAGCCAGCATAAAAGTGAAATCACTACTTGATTTTACGAGTCGATTCTCTCGTGGTAATCGACTCAATAGTTATTCCTAGGACACATAGCTATACATTGTTATACATATTTCATTTACCCCCTGACATCTGGCAACCTCATTCCAGGATATAAACTCCTAGCTTGAAATTATTACCGAATCACTCACTCAGTCTTACTTAGGTAGACTGCTGCACACCAGCCAGCATATCAGTCTCAGTTTTCACTCAGTCTCAATCTGAGCATGATGGATACCAGTACATACCTACAGGAAGCCAATGATATGGGACTTACTAACCCCCAGGATATTAAAGATTATGTCCTGTTGCGCTGTAATTACAAGCAGCAATGCGAGAATGCCGCCCGTGCAGAGCGGGAAATTCGGCGTGAACTGGAAAAAGAACAGCGTGTGCGCGAGGAACGTCAGAAAGAGCGCGAGCGCGAGGAACGTCAGAAAGAGCACGAGCGCAAGGAGTGCAAGAAGGAGCGCGGGCGCAAGGAACGTGAAAAGAAGCGTGAGCTTGAGGAACGAGAGCAAGAACGTAAACACAAGCTTGAAGTGCTGAAGCTGAAATAAGACTCCTTGGCTTCAGGCACATCGGGTGCAGCTAACCCAAGCTCCTCTACTGCTCTCTCAGCACTGCACGTCTCAAGCTTCGTTCTCACAAGGAAGGCGAGCGAATCGAGCCATTCATAGCTCGTTTCGAAGACATGGCACGGCTGTATGATCTGGATGAGGCAGCTAAGCGGCTTCAGTTCCTTAGCTTGTTTGAGGGCCCTGCCCTCGACATTCTCCACAGAATTCGCGGATATAATCTCACGTACGAGATGATGAAGACCGCACTCATCAAAGCGTACGGTCTTACCGTTGATCACACTAGGAATCATTTCAAGAAGGCGCGTCTCCAGGAAAAGGAGACAGCTGTTCAGTTCCTTGACCATCTCACAGCATACTTAGACGAGTGGATGGAGAAGGACGAGACTCCCAGCACGCGAGAGGGAATAATCGACCTTGTGCTGAGCACACAGCTGGAAAAGTCGTGGCCTGCTGAGCTTATGGTCCAGCTCAAGATGTGCAAAGTGAAGGATGCAAACCAAATGGTGGAAAAGGCTGATGCTTTCTTTAATGCATACGGGTACCAAACTCGTAGGCAACAGCCATGGAATAAGAAAGATACAGCTAAGTCTGGAAAGCAATTGCAGACTGAACCCCAGCATCAAGGCCATTTTCAGAATAAGGTCAAGGTCCAAACAAACCGCAGAAGGACCAGGGGCAGAATACACAGAAACCTGACTGGAAGAGGTACAACAAGTACCCTAACCAGCAGCAGTATCCTAAGCAGCAGCAGTATCAGCCACACAATTGACAACTGGGACAAACCTTTTCAGCACAGCCCCAGTGTATCGGAGGCAGGAGGCAAACACAGCCTTCATTCCCCAACAGGCGCACGATAGTGCCATCCCCACCAGCACAGGTCCTCCTTCACAGTTCTCTAGTCCTCCTCAGATGGTGAATTCTCCTCCACAGGCCGTCAATGCTCCTGCTCCCAAGATAGTGAGTACAACTCCTCGTGCACCTAGTTCGGGTACGACCCCTCACGCACCTAGTCAAAGTACGACTCCTCGTGCACCTAGTTCGGGTACGACCCCTAAGGCATATAATTCTGTCACTTTTGAAGAGTTGAGCGCCACGCAGCCTTATCAATGGCTGGCCGCTTCCTCCACAGGCCCTCCCACAGGTAACAGTGCCTTCCTTGTTCAGCCAGGTTTGTGGGAGGTGTTTCTGTAAATGTTCTGAGAGACAATGGTTCCTCAGGTTGCACTGTCAGGCAGAGTTTTGTTCGTCCTGAAGAATATACAGGCAGACAGATCCAAGCTCAGCTTATTGACGGATCAGTGAGATTGTTCCCTAAGGCACGTATCCAGGTAGCATCTCCTTTTTACACAGGTTCAACAGTTGCAGTTGTCATGCAAGAACCTATGTTTGACCTCATTATAGGTTACATACCAGTTGCACCATAGATGTCAATGGCCAAGGCTCCAAATCGTGTCGCCCCGGTGGCCATTGCATTACCGCAAGATCTGATTTGTAGTCAAGATGTTGTCCAAGAACAAGAGTATGACCCGACACTTGCTGTTGTGTGGAAGAAACAAAAGGGTAAAGTGACCAAGTATTCACGGGGTAGACGAGCCAGGTTCCTTCAGAAACAAGGACTGTTCTACCATGAGTCACGAACACCCGAGGGTGAGGTTCGATTTGCAGTTTGTCGTTCCCGCAAAGTACCGCCAAGCAGTATTAGATTGGGGTCATTGTTCAGCATCAGGAGGTCATAAGGGCAAAAAGAAAACCCAAAGCCATATCCGTGCTGACCTTTTCTGGCCAGGAATGGGACAGGCAATAGATTTGTTCATGCACTCCTGTAATGTGTGTCGACGTACCACCATTCAGGAACGTTTCCTTCCAGCGGCGTTTGAATCCACGCCCATAATCTCTGAGTCATGTGAGAGAAAGGGCAGTGGTAATGTGGGTGCACGTCTCGAACGTTGGCCCCGCAGGACATAATATGTCCTGGGTCTGTACATACATATGTACTGTAGCTCATAAGTGCACAGTTACGGCGATCCCAACCATGGAGACCGATGACGATTGGGCAGTCATGGAGATCCCATCAGCGGAAACCGACGACGAGCCCTTATTAGTTGTAAGTGTAGGGCTTGTACATACTGTATGTTCTGTAGATTAAGGGGGAAGTTCGAGACCCCCGCAGAGGCAATCTGAGGCTGTTTGAATTACCTTGTGGTGTGTCTCGAGCTGTGGGCCTCTCTGAGGATTCCCGGAGAATACACAAAATCCACATGAGTGTTCACACCCACGCAGGGTGTTAAAATGTGACCTGCCCAAGTTTGCATAGGGATTCTCAACTTACCTTTATTAGTTATAAGTGTGTAGTCACGGCGATCCCAACCGAGGACACCGATGACGAACAGGCAGTCGCTATGATCCCAACCGCTGACTCTGATGACGAGCCCTTTGTAGAAATAAGTGTAGTGTAGTTATCAGTGAGCAGTCACGGCGATCCCAACTGAGGACACCTATGACAAACGTGCAGCCGCGGCGATCCCAACTGCGGACATCGACGACGAGCCCTTTGTAGCAATAAGTGTATAGTTATAAGCGAGCAGTCACGGCGATCCCAACCGAGGACACCGAGAACAAACTGGCAGTAGCGGTGATCCCAACCGCGGACACTGACGACGAACCCTTTGTAATAGTAAGTATAGCTATAAATGTGCAGTCACAGCGAACACAACAGAGGACACCGATGACAAACGGGCAGTTGGGGCGATCCCAACCGAGGACACCGACGACGAGCCCTTTATTAGCCATAAGTATAGGTTATAAAGGGCAAGTATTAAGAAAATAATGGCGACCTCAAATGTACCAAACTCTTGCTGTTAATTGATTTTCAGATAAAGTGTACTTTCTATTGTATATGGATTGACTGCTGGGTGGATGTAATTGTAATTTAATACAAATTGTCACATTGACACTACTGATGCTCCACCTTGACTCATTCCACAGGTACAGTTGGTGGGTGAAGCAGATGTCCAGGTCCATTGATTGTCTCTGCTGCACGCTGCCACCTCTTCTCCTCTGCCCTAGTCGCCTTTATTATTGCATTAATTTGTATTATTATTGGCTTACACGTAGGTACAGTTACACTACAACTGTTACACCTACACCGTGTATCACATACACCACGCTACATAACAATTAGTTGTCAATGTAAATGTAGCATAGAGAATGTCATGAGAGTGATTCAATGAAGCATGAGGGGAGCAAGTAACTGACTGACCAGAAAGCATGGATAAAGATAGTACAGTCGCATTCTGAGAAGGGTCAGACACCTCTACTGTTGTGAGCCTGTGGAACAACTTTAGAGGCCACATCACAAGCATCGACCAGTTCTCGATGGGTTAGAAAAATAGCACACTTTCTGAGGTCTACATCAGCAGGGCCACGATCGACTATGAACTTGACAAAAGGCTCAGGAGGAGGAGCAATCAAAATAGTATCCAAATTTCTAACCTGGGGGCCATGAGGGCTGAATACACTCCTTGACCCCCAACTGCGGCCCCTGTTACGGGAACTACCAGACCGGGGAGCCAAGGCAGGAAAGGCTGAATCCCCTGTGAAGCCATGTGGAACATGGAAGGGCTCTAAAGCGGCAATATTTGAAGGCCGAGAAGATGCCATGGACACGCTGAGGTCTGGGAGAGAGGCAGGTCAGGGCACATTAATACTAGCCATAACAGTACACTTAAAAACTTTATTCCCCCACCCTCCACCCACTACAGACCCCAACAAGGGAAGGCTGTATGCCACAGGCGACCACAGGGGTAGCAGGTGAGTATATATATATATATATTTTTTTTTAATGCAAGGAAGAAGGAACCAAAGGCCAGGGCCCGCATACTGTTACTTTCAAGAATAAGTAAAAACAATACAAAAGAGAGCCAGATTCAAGATCCATTCATTTTGAGATGCCTGGATACACTGCGTTTGAAAGACTGGAGATCGTAGGAAGTAGGGAATACAGACAGAGGGAGACGGTTCCAGAGTTGACCAGTTGCATAAATGAAGGACTGGGAGTAACGGTTAACTCTTGCATTAGAGAGTTGGACAGAAAAGGGATGAGAGTTTGTTGCTAGACGGGTACTATGTGCCTGTCGTAGAGGTGGAGGGATGCAAGCAGACAGTTCAGAGGAACAGTGACCATTGAAGTAGCGATAGAAGAGAGATAAAGAAGCAACAGTGCGGTGAAGAGACAAAGGGTGAAGGGAGCCAGTAAGGGGAGGAGAGTTAATGAGACGAAAAGCCTTTGACTCCACCCTATTGAGAAGAGCTGCATGTGGGGAGCCAACCCACACATGAGAGTTGTACTCCATACACGGGTGAATAAAACCCGTGTACAAGGTCAACAACTGTGCAGGGGTAAAGAAACTTCGAAGACGGCTTAGCACACCTAATCTCTTGGAAGCAGATTTCATAAGAGATGTAATATGTTCTTTCCAAGACAAATCCCGAGAGAATGAAACCCCAGGCATGTTCAAGGATGATGCAGGACTTAGCTGGACATCACTAAACATTAGTGGGTAATCCTGAGGAAGATTTTGTCAGGTTGATAAGTGTAAGGACTGAGTTTTGGATGCATTAAAAATAACAAGATTATTTTTACCCCAGTCAGAGATATGAGCCAAGTCAGACATTAGGTGTGCTATAGCCTCATCCTTTGCTGAAGTAACTGCTGAGATGGACGTCGCGGAGATCGAATGGAAAGGTGAAGGGTGGAATCATCATCATATGAGTGGATAGGGTTAGATGTACAGCTTAGGTCATTGATGAATAAAAGGAAGAGAGTTGGTGATAGGACAGAACCCTGAGGAACACCACTGTTGATAGGTCTAGGAGAAGAACGATGGCCGTCTACAACAGCAGCTATAGAACGACCAGAAAGGAAGCTAGAGATGAAGGCACAGATAGAAGGATAGAAACCGTAGGAGGGCAGTTTGGAAATTAAAGATTTATGCCAGAATCGATCGAAAGCCTTTGAGATGTCAAATGCAATGGCAAAGCTTTTGCCAAAGTCCCGAAAGGAGGATGACCAAGAGTCTGAATGGTAGAAGAGAAGATCGCCAGTGGAGCGTCCCTGACGGAACCCATACTGATGATCCGAAAGAAGGTTGTGATAGGAAAGATGCTTTAAAATTTTTCTGTTAAGAGCTGATTCGAAAACTTTTGAGACACAGGAGGTTAAAGCAATTGGACGATAGTTAGAGGGTTGGGAATGGTCACCCTTCTTTGGGACTGGCTGAATGAGAGCAAACTTCCAGCAAGAAGGAAAGGTACAAGATGAGAGACAAAGGCGAAAGAGTTTACCTAGGCAGGGTGTAAGCACAGAAGCACAGTTTTTGAGGACAACAGGAGGGACTCCATCAGGCCCATATGGCTTATTAATATTGAGGCCAGTGATGGCAGAAAATACACCAGCTGAAGAAATTTTAATGCCAGTCATGAGGAAGTCTGAGGGAAGAAGTGATGGAGGAACAGCACCGGAATCGTCTAAAGTTGAATTGGAGGAGAAAGTCTGAGCAAAGAGATCTGCTTTATCAGTAGAAGAAATAGCTACCGAACCATCAGAGTAGAAAAGAGGAGGGAAGGATGATGAGGTATAGTTGTTAGAAAGGTTTTTGGCAAGGTGCCAGAAGGAGCGAGAAGAATCGAGTTGGAGAGTTGGGAACATTTAGCTCGGATGAAATTATCTTTAGCAGAGCGAAGAACAGACTTAGCACGATTCCGGGCAGAAATATAAAAAAGATGTGAGTCAGGGGTGGGTTGGCTCCGGTACCTTTTAAAGGCCCTCTCCTTGTTGCGACAGCATTAGAACAAGCGTGATTAAACCAAGGCTTTCTTGCATTAGTCAGAGGATGTGAGAAAGGAATGTATGCTTCCATGCCCGCGAGAATAACCTCCGTAATGCGCAAGGCACACTCAGACGGCTCCCGGCCATGGAAGCAATAATCATTCCAAGGAAAATCAAAGAA
>JAGKTI010042253.1:0-10132 GCA_018397915.1 Birgus latro
CTGCCACACGCCTTGCCTCCCCTCCCTCACCACCCACACGCATCTTCGCTTCTCAGTGTTCTTCTTATCATGTGCGATTTAATGGTAATAGAGTGGAAATAGTTTTAAAATGGGAGTGACGGTTGAAGAAATTGGTAGTGTCAGTGAAGAAATAAGTGTGTGAGAATAAGAACTGTGATGCAAAGAGGTTTTTGTCCCAGCCAGAACACTGCCTCTGATGGCATGGTGTTGATTTAAACGACTCCCTCCTTGTGCCCCGTCACTGTTAAATGTTACTATGAACTATGGCTTATTACATGGACGAGTTCAGTGCCCCCTTGTGAGGATGACGGCTTTGTGCGGGAGTGCAAAATCATCCCCTTTCGACACATGTTGACATTAATTCATAATATTTACCTTCAAGGCCCTTTGTTTATTGCATCGTAGATCTTATGTTGGTATCGCAAAACTACGAGTATTATTAGTCTAGAGGCACCGTATCTTTGTTTGGCCACATATAATGCTAGAATACAAGTCGATCCACAAGCTATTCTGATTACCAAAGTTGCTGTTACACAAAGCCGTGATGCCAGGCTGCATTAAGATCTCTAAAGTCACTGCTCTCGAAGATCTTCCTAACGAGAAACAAAAGATGAGAGCATTAGCAAAACTGACGTCATGACAATTATGCTGGAAGTGCATCAACCCGAAGGAGCAAGAATTCAGTAATTGTTTCACTGAGGTACTGTAGCTTTTCGGTTAAGGGTTTGTCTAGTCTTCTCCTAGTGCATAAGGAGTTATATTCGCCTCTGAGAATGCTTAGGTATAGATGTCGAAAAAGAAGATTCTTTTTCATAAACAGTGAAAAAAGAACAATAAAAAAAACTGTGAACATGTAGGCTTAGCTCATTCAGAGTGATGTATTTCAAAACTATTGCTTGGTATATTCTGACAGTTTTATTTCCTTAAGACAGACTTTTCGAACTTTGGAGGGTTAGATACAGCTTTCATTAACCCTTTCACAACTTGATTTCACTTCCAAAGCCGAAAAAAAAAAAATAGTACAAATGCTACAAGAATTAACAATATAATTCGTCAATGTTTTGAAGGAGTTTACTGACAAAATCCCATCTCCTTCACCCACACAAGGATTACGGCAGTCGTTATCAGACAGTCTGCATCCAAAGACGTGAAAGGAATCTAAAATCTCTACAAAAAGGCCGGTGATCATGGCTGAAGAGGACCACAGAAATTCGGCATACCTTACTGCTTTCCTCTAGTTTCTAATAATGAGAGAAAGTACAGTACAAGTGGAAATACTGGCCACAGGTAAAATATATCAAGGCTGCTGTCGAGGAAGCTAGTGAGGCAACATAAAGTTATTCCCTCCAGTGTCTGATTTGCCAGTTTTCACACGACTTGTCCGGAAAAGTTTAAGGTGCACAACAGGTGAGAACATCTAAATAATTATTATCTTGCTATCACGTATAAAAAAAATATATATATCATCTTTAACGAAAAAAAAAATTGTGTTCCTTTGCCAATAGATTAAAGGAAACACTCAGCCACTGTCATTACTTTAGGTTGAAACTTCAAACCCGGTAATGGGTTCCTACGCAGCTGTGCAGGACTGGAAACTTTCTCCTGGTACACCTGGCTGATATACGAGCCTATTTCGGCAATAATGGTGCAGAAGGTTAACCGTAACGTCAAGGCTGAACCCACAATGGACGGCAAACGGCTCACCCACCTCACAGCCACGCATCAAATAAGGGACAGAAATTTTATAAACTTTCCTGACCTAAAGTTGTGCATAAGATGACATGTATATAGGGTTGTGTTTTTCACTCATACCGCAAACAACAATCAAAAAATTGCAAGCAAATCAGAGTGAATATTAAAGAGAAAACCTACAAAAATCAAAATGAATTGTGATAATGAACTGTTACAGAGATTTATTTTGTCTCGTAAACTGGTACGATCCTTTATGAATACGAGATGAGTTGGCGTGAACGGCCCTGGACTGTGGACTTCGTGGCAATGGGAATTCCTTGATGATATCGTGGTGTTTTGACCCATTGTCGTTCGTTCACCTTAACTTGGTAGATATTATTTTCAATTTGTGCCTATTTTTCGTATCTCAGTGCTATGGTAACACATTGCTACGGCTCTGTATCTTTTCCATAATATTTCTTAGCGACGAGCATCATACAGTATTCTAGTATAAATCTCTCGTTTTAGTTCGATGGCAGAATAAGGCAATATTGCGGATTAACATCCTTTCCCTCTCACTACTTTGTGACAAAAATATCAGCTAGTGTTAATCTCATGCTACACCACAGTATTCAAGATGAAAAGACGGTAGTTTTAGGCCAAGTCTAAGTCAAAGTGGATAATTATACGGTATGTAAAGCTGCGCGTAATCGGAACCTGTCACTGCAGGCAGCACAGTATATGTGTAAAGAAAGTAGACGAGGAAACAAGTCATACATTTGGTACTTAAGAATGGAGAGTGAGAGACTGACTAGGAGGGTGTGAGAGAACTGGCTGCAAGGAGAAAAAGGAGGCAACCGTGAATATGGTAGAGAGGTAAGATGAGGGAGCATGAATGAAAGGGTGGTGTTTCGCGGGAAGAAGGATCGTTGCTGAGAAGGAACGGAACCGCCTGGAGGTCCTGTTGTCGAAGCCACCTCTCACAGGATGCGGCGACAGGCAGTAGACAGACAGACAAACAGACAAAACTTGCAAATTACTAGTATTGGCGTCGCTATTTTTTTTCCCCCTAGCATGCTGAAGTGATGAGTCAGTAATCTGTGAGTTGTGTCACTGACTCACTGCCCATAGACGAGTTACTGAGGCCAAAATCCTGTCGTCTCTCCTACTAATCTCTCTGTAGATTTTATATAAAGTCTGAAGCAACCGATAGTAATGCCATCGAACCATGACCAAATTATGTTATCAGTGTTAGCTGCTCTAGAGTCACCAGATTCTCAATATCCATTTGAAAGAAGGGGGAGAGGCGACAGGACCGATGGAAACAAAAGCCATCTCTCTTGTAAAAACTTCCTTGCTTTGCCTCAAGATGCAAAGGACATCAGAGGCCAATCCTGTGTCACTGGTAGACATGAGGCAGTATTTTCTTAGGCAAAGGAGTCCCATGGCAGCTCCTCTTCACCACTTTCACTCTACATATGGTACTCTTGTTTTATTGCCATTAAGAGAGGGGAAGTAAATCGCAGAACCTATCTTCCCTAAATCTTAGACCCATAATGATTATCTATACCTTAATGACCCCTTGGCAATCGAGAAGTTAATGTATTTTACTTAGATATTTAAAAGGATATAACATATAGTAGAATAGAAAGCTGAAACATGTACAGTATATTATTAAGGAAGAGGTGTTATGGAGCGGACAAGAACACCAGCCAAAGTTTAAATGACAGTGACGGAGTGCCGCATTGACGTGTGGCTTTGACATATGGCAGGGTAATGCACCTGCCAGAGAGAGAGAGAGAGAGAGAGAGAGAGAGAGAGAAGAACGAAGTGAGACAAGAAATCTAAATTAACCCATTCAGTCCACGGATATATTTCACATTTTATTGTCACAACCACCAGAAATGTTTGCGCCACATAAGAGACGTTTCTTACTGAAGGCATTGGAAACTATCTGAATTAACTTCTTCATTACAAGAGCCCCTCCTGCAGCAGCATGAAATTGTCTGACGATAGCAAGACGGGGCGTGATTTTTTTGCATTCTGAACCTCGTCACCACCTGCAGTCAACAACGAATATGTAGAGACCCTTGCTATGTGCTAAATTTTGAAGGACGCTAAAAGCACCTGGTCTGACATCAGCCTAAATACTGGGTCACTCAGAATCACCCAGCATACCGAAACATGGAGAATTTTTGTTCAGATCCAGCTTCATCGAATGTAGGATTTTTGATACATGTTTGGTTGAATTTGTTCGCTGTGCCAGTACATTGCTTTGGTTATGAATACTAGATTGTGGTAATATTTGAAGATGTAATACAATAGCAATTTCAGTAGCAGTAGGAGTGAGTGATACCGTAGATGAAATGGTAACAGTAGTAACAGTAGAAGTAGTAACTGGGCTGGTAGATGTAGTGATGGTATTGGTAGTGACAGCTGTAGTAGCAGAAATAGCAGCTGTCGAGGATACAGCATTTATAGTAATGAAAAAAAAGCTCAGGCTCACCTACAGGAATAGTTTTAATTGTTCCCTCACCTCCTTAGTGTGTGTGTGTGTGTGTGTGTGTGTGTGTGTGTGTGTGTGTGTGTGTGTGTGTGTGTGTGTGTGTGTGTGTGTGTGTGTGTGTGTGTGTGTGTGAGAGAGAGAGAGAGAGAGAGAGAGAGAGAGAGAGAGAGAGAGAGAGAGAGAGAGAGAGCGCCAAAGTGTTCTCAGTCACATATGTGTTAGGGCAGTGACAAAAGAGTACAGCACAGCGCCCCATCCTCCACTGTATCTCCCATATATTTCTGTCTTTTTACGTATGTCTGTGCTTTTGTTTATCTAAAAACTTTGTAGATAGATAAACAGATAGATAGATAAATAGATATATGTGTATGTGTGTGTCTGTCTGTATGTTATGCACAGTAGGCCTGAGTGTGTGTACTATGGGTTTGTGTATGTGTGCATATACCATATATGTATGTGTGTACGTGAACGTGTGTGTGTATGTTATGTGACATGACCTTACATGACCTGACCCCATCCAGACAGGGCCGGGAGGGTCATGCATGCCCTCTGACCTCATTTGACCCCGACTCTCATGGGGCTTAACCGAGTGTGGGAAATTGAGTGTGAGAGTGCGTGACGTATGTTGGGATGAGTGTGTCAGGTGCATGGAAGGGAATGTCAGGTGCGTGTGGTGTTGTATGATTTTGAGTACCTTGCTGAAAGTGTTGTGCAAATGTGTGGAAAGGGAGATAGGGATGAGTGTGTGGATGGGTGTCTCTGCTGTGAGTATGTGAGAGATGTGGCTGAGTGTGTTTGAGCATGTTTATGAAAAGAGAGAGAGAGAGGGAGAGAGAGACTGATTTAAGTCTATGAGGAAGTGTGCTTATGGCGAAGGAAAAAGAGTTTGAATGTACTGAATGTGTAAGTGCCTGCGTGGGCATGTGTTAGAGAGAGAGAGAGGTACTGAGTGTATTTGTTGTAAGGGAGAGAGGGTTTGAGTGTGTGAGGTGAGAGAGATTGGATGTGGGTGAGTAAGTATGCTTGCGAGTGTGTCAGCTGAGTGTGCCTGTGCATGGCGTGACTGGGTGGGCCTGTGCCTGGTGTGACTGAAGAGTGTGCTTGTAATTAAGTATGTCAAATGTGTGATTGAGTCTGATGGCGATGAGTATGAGTAAAATGTGTTGCGTAGACGGAATTCAAATTAGGGACGAATAGTGGATGGCGAAATACTTCATCTCTAATGTGCTCTGATGCTCCCTTGTTTGCGAATGATGGATGTTATATTTCTGGATTGCCTCAGATGTGTGTCGTGACGTGATCTGAAAGTGGATGTGCAAAAGAGTAAAGTAATGGTTGCAGGGAGATAAGGGGTTCTCACTATATTATGAAGTAATGGAAGATTATAAGTACTGTACCTACATGCAGATACAGATAAGAGAGAGATGATAAGCGAGCAAAAAGTAGAGTGGATCAAGGAAGTAAGGTGACTGGTGCTATGAAGGCTTTGATACAGAACAGAGGAAAGATTATCCAGGCCAAAAGAAGACTTGATGAAAGTTAGTGCCCACATTCGCACACGGGCGTGATGTTTTGGAATTACATTAGTTTTAAAAATGAAGAATGAAAGTAGTAGAAATGGAACTCAGCAGAAAGTACTGTGTGTAGGGGGTGTGGATGGGATATGATAGGAAATATAGAGATTCGTGTAAAACGTGGACTGAAACAGTTTGTGGATTACAGGATGAAGGAAGGAATGGTTACACTGAGGGAATGGACATGAAGAGGATAGTAGTAGTAGCAGTAGTAGTAGTAACAGTAGTAGTAGTAGTAGCAGTAGTAGTAGTAGTAGTAGTAGTAGTAGTAGCAGTAGTAGTAGTAGTAGTAGTAGTAGTAACTGGTGTTGTTGTTTGAGCCCCAGTTTCTTTTGAAATCTGAACCAAGTGGCCTGCAGGCTGAAGTTTCCCTGCTCCTGTCCTCCACCATTCCTCTTTAGGAGGATATTGAGGGATTTGTAGGATGTCTGTATGACCAGGCCGCGGATCTGCCTAGTCACATCGGTCCCACCACGTGAAAGCATCCCTCTCCAACACCAAGAGGATAGTAAAAGGGGTATATATGAGCGAAACTGAGGGTAAGAGGCAGCGTGAATAGTTAAGAAGGATGGGCAGATATTTTGTGAATGTGTGAATAAGAAAGGTATAGGAATTTATGAAGCTAGAGATAGACACACTGTAGTGGTAGTTGCAACCGATGGCTCATCTGGATGTGAACCCGGAGGACTGCAGGTCGAAGCTGTCCGTCTCCTGCAGTAGACATCTTTTTAGATGATAGGGAGAGACAGGCCGTTGAAATGGATGAATGAATTATAAATGGTTGGATAATACATGCATGGAAACTCTCATACGCAAGTGTTGAGGGCCATTTTTATCTTGACAGTCGACGGAACAATCGTATCCCACATACTTTGTGGAAAGCGTTGTTGCGTTCATATCGCTATAAGTTTCAAAGGTGAAGCTGAGAATTCTGAAGGCTTGAAAGATGAGTGAATACAAGTATGTGTGCCCATTCCATCCACCAGACGATATTGCATGCCTTAAGGGAGACGCCTCGTAATGAAGGGGTTATTATAAACCTCATTTAACTTGAGGGATCTTTCCTGTGCTGAAGTAAGGAAAAAATAACTACGCTTTATGGTGAAAATGTTATTGAAGGCGGGGCTGATGCTTATGATTATTATTTTCCCCCATATTCTCATAGTTTTGAAGAAGGACGCCTTCATTTGGTGGCCTCGACATTGCCAGGCAGGATTTTACAAACGCCCTTGAACTCCCTCCCTCTCTTCCGAGGGGAAGATGGTGAACTGAAGTAGAAGGGCATCTTCAGCCTGCAGTCCACCGTCTTCACATTCAGATGAGCCTGGAGTCACAGCAACAACAACAACAACAATCCCGGATTCTTGTTGACTTAGGAGACTCCCTAGCACGTCTTCTTGACCTCGCAGTATTGTTAACTTTCTATTCATTTATCGAATAGGTGATCAGTAGGACGAGATGAGGTTTGATCTAGTAACTTCGGAGATTCCCTTCCCCCTCGTAAAAAAGGGGTGAACGAAGTCTGTATCAAATTCTTCAAGTTCGAAAAAATTTTGCAAAGTTTAATAAAATCTTTTCGACATAGTAAAACTAAAATATACCACGTTTTCATAGTAAACAGGTATTTTGCATGTGGTGTACCATTTATTCCAGCGAAATTGATTTATGAACATTATTTCGATATTCAGAACATATAACGGCCCTTAAGTCAATGGTAAGAAGCAATATACTAATTTAGTCGCCAAGGAAAACATCATCCCTAGGGACCCTGCCACTCCTCCAGGGCTATGACCCTGCGTGTGTTTGAATTTCTGCTAGGGATTTGTTGGACACCTTTGAAAAACTGAAAATGGCAACAATACACCTCACCTAACAAGCGAGGGTTGGAAGAGTGTGATTGTGTTGTTATTGTGTGTGTGTGTGTGTGTGTGTGTGTGTGTGTGTGTGTGTGTGTGTGTGTGTGTGTGTGCTTTCTTTAGTGTTACATTGAAAAACCGATCCCTTTCGAGTTAATGTCTATTTATGCTTCCTTTCATCTGTCTGTATTAAAGTGATACCCTTGGCGCAAAACACAGCATCCCTCCCTCTTTGAAACAGAAGGTATCACGGCCATGTTTTGGGTGCTTAGCCTGTTTGTCTCAAGAGTAATGGGTGAGCGCTCTGCAAGGGAATAGGGTACTTGGATTTGCTTTATGGAAATGACAGTGTTTATAGTCGTGTTAAGTGGAAGTGATGGGTACTTGTGATGTTTATTGTGACATGGTCGGATGCAGGCTGAATACTAGCTACAGGGTGTTAGGAAAGTTTTTGTGCAGGTGAGGCAGGTGTGTGGGTAAGGCATGTGTGAGGTGTGACTGTGTGTGTGGTATGCGTGGGGTAAAGTAGTGTGTGGTATGATACTCTGTGATGTGGCAATGAAGCGTGTGTACGTGGGGTGCGACGGTGTGAGGTGTGGGTGTATGTGGTATGTGAAGTGTGGCAGTATGATGTGTGCATGAGGTGTGACAGTATGAAATGCGATTGTAGGTGTTGCAATGTGGTTTGACCGTGTGTCGTGTGTCAGTGTGAGGTGTTGAAGTGTGTGGTGTTACTGAGATGAGGCAGCGTGGCATGCTGTGTGATGTGACAGTGTTCAATGTGGTAATGTGAAGCGTGTGTGCGGCAAGGGAGCGTGTGATCTGGCAGTGTGAGGTGTGCATGAAATGTTGCATGGTGAAGTGTTCGTGTGTGTGTGTGTATGTGTGTGTGTGTATGAGGTAAGGTAGTGTGTGATGTGCATGAAGTGTGACAATACGAGTGTGTTTTAGCTATGGCATGCGGTGTGGTAGCGTGTGGTGTAAGAGCGTGAGGGGCGATAGTTTGACATGGGGCAGCGTGAAGTGCGTGTGGTGTAAGAGTGTGAGGGGCGATAGTTTGACATGGGCAGCGTGAAGTGTGGCATGGCAGTGTGTGATGTGGCGGTGTGAAGTGTGGCATGGCAGTGTGTGATGTGGCAGCGTGAAGTGTGGCATGGCAGTGTGTGATGTGGCGATGTGGCTGTGTAAGATGTGGGCTACCGTCTTGCGCATAGCCTTTATTATCAGCCAGTGGAACTCAAAGCACGATCGTTCTTAGGACAGTGACGAATACAGGGAGTGACGGTATGAGGGAGGGGCGGAGACGGACTGAGTGAGAGAGAGGAGGGAAGAGTGGGAGGAGAGGAGGAAAGGAGAGGATTGGAAGTGAGGGGAAGAGGAGATAAGAGTGAAGGAGAATGAAAAAGTTCAGAAAAAGAGGAGAACGGAGGAAGTTACAAAGGAGGAAAGCAGTAAAGCAGAATGATGGAGGAAACTTTATAAGAGTGAGGAGGAAAGAAGGAAAACGGAGAAGGGTGATGATGAATGTGGAGATGATAAAGAGGAGGAAAAGAGGAGAGGCTTGGAGAACAGAAGAGGAGAGAAGTGTTGAACAGAGAAAGATGGCATGAAGGAAAAGATGAGAGGAAAGTGAGTGCAAGAAAGAAGAGGAGATGAGAGAAGAACGGAGAATGGAGGAGGGTAAGGAAGAGAGAGCGGGGCGGGGGTGGTTTGGTTGAGTCAGTGTGTAGTCAGAGGTGGTGGGTGTAGCAGTGTGCGCCTCAGTGTTCCTTGTGCTGTCTGTCGCCCTCTCACGCGCTGTCTGTACCCTGCAGTCTAACTTTGTGCAAAACTACTGCCACAGAACTGGGAAAAGCACAGTGTCGCTTTTTGCATTACGGCACTGAAATATTTTGCACAAGGAAATTGCCATGATTTCAGAAATTATAACATTTTTCCTTTTCCAGTGCGGTACTTAAATATTAACGTGGTGCCAGAATACTGTCATAGAGAAAAAAGTATAATATCTTTTTCTTCCACCGAGGCGCTGAACTATTTAACAGTGAGAGAAACGTATCAAACTTGAGAAAATTATATCTCTTTTCATCTTCTACTTTGATACTGAAACATTTTACCTGGTATGGGAGAAGTATTAGAGACAAAGTTGTGGAAACAGTAGTAATTATTATCATCCCATTTCGGCTCTGGAAATTATCATATTCAGATTTGAGTAATGTATGGCGTATCTTTTCTCATTCCCTTGTGCAGATATAAAATAATTATCTATGCCAATTTTGTTCATAGAGAAATTATCGTAGGCTTAAGGAAACTATAGCACTGTATATTTCCTTACTAAACAACCCCGACTTAGAAGAAAACCCTCATAGATACAATGCGTGGAAGATGTGGTTTCTGTTTTCTCACTGGATTTTGGGAGGTGTTAAAGGAAAGAAAAAAGGGAAAGAAAGAAAACTAATATTGCCAAACTTAGGAGAGAAAAATGATCATGGACAAACTTGAGGAAA
>JAGKTI010042256.1:0-10132 GCA_018397915.1 Birgus latro
TAATACTGGCTAATACCGGCTCTGCATCTACAGGTGTCCAATTTCCCACACCAGTGCCGTTCTCTACATCGACCACAACCCCACACAGGTCGCGACTATCGACGCTGCTGCCCTCTGCACCTGTCTTCCCTGTTCCGACACCTGTTCAGCTACCTGTTCATCTCCCGGTGGGCCTCTCCAACGTCTGCCGTTCACCCTTTGCATCTGCCACATCAATGCCCTCTGCATCTGCCACATCTGCCACCCACCAGCTTTGCACCTGCCTGTGAAGACATTTGTCCACCCCTCAGTGCCTCTCATCTGGTTCGGATTAACCACCCACCGCACCAGTCAACCCTCCTATTCACGTATCGATTCAAGCCCAGCGAGAAACTCCACTTCTTTCAAGACTCATCCTACTTACCTACTACAAGACGTATTCACAACCAGTCTCATCCACAACGCCCGCCTGCCTCTGATGCCGCCACCACGTTCCCTCCCCGTGCTCCCGCCAGCTGATCAACACTCTCCCCTCTCCTCTCCACTTAGTTCACAACTCAGCTGTGTAACTATAATAGTATACCTTCATCCACCCATTATTGACTTTCTATAGAGTTTATCCTCCGATTTTCTCTACAGATTGTGTGTTATCATAATTCACCCCTCACTTCATACTCACCTTCCCCGCCTGTCTTTATTACTCATCTCCCACTATTTATTGCAGCTAGCATTCCGTCATCTCCATACATTCCATTTCCATTCTCATGGTACATCTTCTCATCTTCATACTGTAAATATATATATATATCACTCCTCATCTCTCATCTTATATTACGTCGCCAGCCTACATGTCATACTTTGAATATACGGAACTTACTCCAACCCCTCTCAGCCAAGAAACAACGAATGATCACACCCCATCAACCGAGGACGATTCACTGACTCATCTCCGTAGCGGGCCTCACCACCTACCACTTCATTATCTGACTCACAACACACTTCCCATCCAGATACTATCCATCCAGATGCCTCATACTCTACCCCTGTTACTACAGGGGTAGATTTATCACACGGCCTTCGTACCGGCAGCCATTCCCAGCATTGACCTCATTACGAGTATGTAATCAATCAGGCTTCTTTCAACACGATCCCCGTTCCCTCTATACCATGTATATTTATGTGCATCTTTGTGTTTGAAATATGAGTTACAAATGCACAACCTCCTAGCCCGACACATATATTTGTGTGTGTGTGTGCAAAAAAGAATGTATATATATAAATATGTACCATTCCCCTTATATGTATACGTATATATGTCCCCACCGTGTGCCCCCACTGTATCCTAGAACTGCAGAAGTCACCAGGGGTTCCCAGGCTCAAACACCAACAAATGCCATATGTCCCAGCAGTCGAGGGCTAACTTCTAGAGAGGCAGCATCTTATCTCTGTGCTCCACAATTAAAGGGCTTAAATAGCTACTCCAAGACTTTCCTTCCACCATCAAGAGAGGGGTATTACATTTTGGTAGCAGCGGTGTCCGGACCGTCGTTTCTGACCGCCTCCTACAGTGTTTTAGTGCCACAAGCAACTACTGGATGCCCCGCCTCTAACGGCCTTGCTCTCTCACTGTCTCTCGTGGCGTAATACTGGCTAATACCGGCTCTGCATCTACAGGTGTCCAATTTCCCTCACCGGTGCCGTTCTCTACATCGACCACAACCCCACACAGGCCGCGACTATCGACGCTGCTGCCCTCTGCACCTGTCTTCCCTGTTCTGACACCTGTTCAGCCGCCACCTGTTCATCTCCCGGTGAGCCTCTCCAACATCTGTTGTTCACCCTTTGCATCTGCCACATCAATGCCCTCTCCATCTGCCACATCTGCCACATCTGCCAGCTTTGCACCTGCCTGTGGAGACATTTGTCCACCCCTCAGTGCCTCCCATCTGGTTCGGATTAACCACCCACCACACCTGTCAACCCTCCTATTCACGTATTGACTCAAGCCCAGTGAGAAACTCCACTTCTTTCAAGACTCATCCTACTTACCTACTACAAGACGTATTCACAACCAGTCTCATCCACATCGCCCGCCTGCCTCTGACGCCGCCACCACATGCCCTCCCCGTGCTCCCGCCAGCTGATCAACACTCTCCCCTCTCCTATCCACTTAGTTCACAACTCAGCTGTGTAACTATAATAGTATACCTTCATCCACCCATTATTGACTTTCTATAGAGTTTATCCTCCGATTTTCTCTACAGATTGTGTGTTATTATCATAATTCATCTCCACCCCTCACTTCATACTCACCTTCCCCACCTGTCTTTATTACTCATCTCCCATCTCACCTACTATTTATTGCAGCTAGCATTCCATCATCTCCACACATTTCCATTTCCATTCTCATGGTACATTTTCTCATCTTCATACTGTAAATATATATATATCACTCCTCATCTCTCATCTTATATTACGTCACCAGCCTACATGTCATACTTTGAATATACGGAACTTACTCCAACCTCTCTCAGCTAAGAAACAACGAATGATCACACCCCACCAACCGAGGACGATTCACTGACTCATCTCCGTAGCGGGCGCAAGTATCCACGACCTGCCTCACCACCCACAACTTCATTACCCGACTCACAACACACCTCCCATCCAGATACTATCCGTCCAGACACCTCATACTTTACCCCTGTTACTACACCGCCTGCTTCTCTCCTTACTCCTACCACTCTCGTTAACTCTCCTGCCCCACTTCATCTTTCATCTCCCTTACACTTAACTAACACTATCTTCTCTCTCTCTCAATTCCCTACTTCAATAACTTCCACGCTTCCAACCATGAACCAAACAACCCCTACTCCCCAGTCTATCTATCTCGACGATGCCAATCGTCCCAAATTTACCGGCGAGGACTCCACTTGGTCTGTTTATGATTTTCTCAGAAAGGTCAAAACCGACATCCACAATCGGCTTATTACAGATGAAAACATCAAAGTCTCTTATCTTATGGGTCGCTTACACCAAGGCTAATCGGATATCGGATCCGCAATCGGTGGACATTTTGATGGCGTAAAAACATTTTATGATTTCTGTAAGGAACTCATAACACTTTGTTGCCGACATTCCAATGCCGCATCTCTCACTGGGTTCACAAATCTCCTCACCCAGATGGATGAGGACTTGCAAGTCCCCCCCCAACATGCCAAACTACACGAAGCAGCCGCTGCCATGAAAGCCACTAGTAGCGAAATCCGCCAAATACTTATAGGCACGAAATGGGTACAGGACGTAGATGGAGCTCCTATGGTTTCACTCAACAACCTTGCAGATTTATTTGGTTACCTGAGATTTCTCCATTGGCTTATTCCTAAACAAAGAGAAATAGCCATGGCGATCGGTTTCAGTCCAGGAGATAAAATTGTTCAGATCACTAAAACCATCCATGAAAGAACAGGTTCAAACCACACGTGTCAGGCCACAGACCGCCCCTTGGTCTCTCAGGTCTGTCACACTACCACACCCCCAGACCAATACCGTTCCCGTTCAGCCACACGAGGCAGACCTGCCACACATCGTTCTCCAACTGCCGGTCATGATCAATCTAGCGTCCGACAGGACACACAGTCCTCGATCCTCTGCTGGCACTGTGGTAAACCCAGACATCGAGCAAACAGTTGCGACCGTAAACACACATGGCCTTACTTCCAAACTAGATGGCGTACACCTTCCAGTTCGCGTCGCCCTACATGCAAATATCACAAGACTAGTACGACACACACTACAGACGAGTGTCGTTACCTAAATAGCCACCAGTCGGGGGAAGCACAGCGCCCGTATCGGACCAATATGACGTAGCAACAGAACACCACCTTCCCATCCGCCATGTAGGACCTATAACTTCCTCAGGTCTAGTCATTCTAGGACGGAGTAATGACATACCAACGTCGTTCTTCATGGACACCGGATCTACAGTAAACTTGATTTCTGATACCACCTTAGACATCATTCAACGCCACCGCAACCACATAAGTTTCCTTGAACCGCCTGACATTCGCATAAGCGGTGTAGAAGGCTCGGAGTTTAAGGTCAAGGGAAGAGTCACTTTAGAGGTACAACGAGACAGTGCCTTACTCCCTTTCCCAATAGAATTCCATGTAACTAATGACCTTAAATAGCCAGCAGATGCCCTTATTGGCTTACCCACCATGGCACAACACTCCATTGCATTATTGCCTGCCTGTAGTAGTATAGACATTTCTGGGTTCTCAGTCTACAGTATAGAATGTACCCATCCTGTACTGCCAGTAAATTCAGTCATTCAGTCCCCCCTGACTCTCGAACTCCCTAAGAGTACAGAACAAGCCAAGCCGTCATAATCATCATCATCCGAGAATACAGAGATCATTCCCTCACTGACTGAGAGCAAGGAAATACCTGATGATACATCCTCTCAGCATTCAGAAACGGTTCTTCCAGCTCCTCTAACGACAGCACTACAGCCGACTCAGATATGCCTCAGTTACCTACCTCACAGAGTCTGACTGATGTTCTCCAACATGCAGAGACGAGGCGTGCAGTAACGAATACGTGCACAATTTTGTTACCACATGAGTTCACCAAAGTCTCTGTTCGTGTTGTAGGTGCGAAAGAGTGGATGTACTAACACTACCTGAGACGTGTTGTGTGAATGGCTTAACTTATGAGTCAGCCTGGTGCACGATCTTAGAGGACAGCCTATGTTATCTATACTTGCTCAGTTTCACGAATGACCACTAGAACTTAAAAGTGGTGCAAAGATCGGAGATTTCCTAGTATACCCAGCGGACGTAATAGTGTGCCAGGAATCCTCTATTCCTGCTGTTCAACAGGTATATGTGCAATTAACTCTACGGGATCTGCTCCGACTCGTTCACCTGACCTGCTCTCAAATCTGACTTGCAAAGATTTTCCACAGCATAAATCTCAACTGCTCGACCTTATGCACACTTATAGAAATGTGGTGGCCATACCTGGAGAACAAATGGGCAAGACAGACTTAGTCAAACATCATGTAGACCTAGTGCCAGGAACTCAGCTGATTTACATACCACCATATCGGTTACCTCACAGCTTGAGACAACAGACAGATCAGATGGTATAGAAAATGTTAGTTCAGGACATTATCAAACCCTCCGTCAGTCCATGGAATAGCCCTCTTTTCTTAGTCCCAAAGAAGGACGGCAACTTTAGACAAGTAGCCTAGTGGACTACCGTAAAGTAAACTCCGTAACCGTACCAGACCGTTTCCTGTTACCTGTCCTCACAGATTTGCTAGAATCACTAGGTGAAAATAACGTAGTCTTTTCATCCCTAGACCTCCTCAGTAGTTACTGGCAGGTCGAAATGGAAGAATCCTCTCTCCCAATTACAGCCTTCAGCACCCCTTCCGGACATTTTCAGTTTAAGAGACTTCCCTTTGGTTTGAGAAATGCTCCGTCAGTATTCATGCGACTTATCCATTCGGTCTTTAGTGGCATGATGGGACACTCTCTTTTTGCTTACCTAGATGACATCATTGTTGTAAGTAAATCAGTCCCTGACCATTTTGCCAAACTACAAGTATTGGAATGCATACAGCTAGCAGGCCTGAAAATCAACCTCAGTAAATGTGACTTCGTGAGAAAGAAAATCAACTTTCTAGGACATGTCGTCGACGCACAAGGCATTCATACTAATGACAACAAAACTAAGGCGATCATCAATTTCCCAGAACCTTCCGCTACCGATGCTGTCAGAAGTTTCCTAGGCCTAAGTGGTTACTATAGCAGATTCATTAAAGACTATGCAAAGATCGCTGCTCCTCTAACCCACTTACTAAGGAAGAAAGTATCCTTTGTATGGACTAACTATCAGTCCCAGGCTTTCCAAGCGCTAAAGACAGCTCTTGTCAATGCCCCAATTTTAGCATTCCCTGATTATTCCAAACACATTCTTCTATGCACAGACGTGTCAGGCGCAGGACTTGGTGCAGTTTTAATGAAACTCGATCAAGCATCCAGGAAGCATGTAATGGCGTATGCTAGTCGCGCACTTACTACCGCTGAACGTAATTACAGTGTCACCGATTTAGAAGCTTTGGCAGTAGTCTGGTCCCTGAAACATTTCATAGACATAGTATATGGTTATCCAGTGCATATCTAGACAGACCACCTTCCTCCATGTGATTTGTTTAAGGGACACAACCTCACCAGTAGGTTAGCTAGATGGTCCATCACCAACCAGGACTTCAATCCCACTTTTCAGTATGTCCCAGGAAAATCGAATGTAGTCGAAGACGCACTCTCACGTCATGTAGCTGCACCTGTCACGTCCCTGCAGCCCAAGGCCACTGTCAGCACAACCTTAACATCAGAAGATGTTCAAAACTCTCACCGCAAGGATTCCATGTGGTCCCAAGTAGTTTATTTCCTCGAATCAGGAGATACCTCGACCTTAACTGCTCTACCAGTACCACTAGATGAGTTCATACTAAAAGATGGTCTCTTGTACAGAAAAACATTCCTTACAGGGAAGGATTTGCCCAACAGAGAAGTACACCAACTCATCCCTACTGACCTGATATCTGCGGTCCTTCACATTGTTCATGATACACCTCATGCATCCCATCCAGGTAAAGACCGATGCTTGCGCCAAGGACGTCTCGAGTACTATTGGCCAACCATGCGTCGTGATATCAATGCGCACTGTGACTCTTGCATCTCGTGCCACTGCCACAAAGGTTCCACCGGCTTACCTGCACTGCTCTTACAGTATCCTATCCTGTCACGACCATGGGAAACAGTGTCCATTGATCTTCTAAAACTCCCTCTTACAGAATCAGGCGCAGAGTATTTGTTTGTAGCAGTCGACTACTTCTCACTCTGCTGTGCCCTCGTACCACTCTCAGATAAGACCGCGAAGAGTGTTGCACGTGCCTTCGTAGATCACGTAATTTTCCCGTTCAGTACACCACATACCATCCTCACTGACAACGGTACTGAGTTCAACAACAGCCTCCTGGAGGAGATCTGTCGCTGCTTTAAAATTAATAAATGTAATGTCATACCTAACCATCCAGCTTCCAATGGCCTTGTAGAGTGCCACAATAGAAAAATCTTAGAGTGCCTCAGACACCTAGGCTCCCATAGTTCGTCATGGGATGACTGGATTCCCCAAGTGGCATCCTCAATCAATAGCTCCATCAACGCTTCCATTGGCGAATCTCCCTTCTTTGTCCTCTTTGGTTTTGACAAACACCTACCATACATCCTGTTATCCTCAAAGCCAGACCCAATCTACAACATGGATGATTATGTCAAAGTAAAATTGGCCAACTTCCAAACAATTCATCAGTATGTAACAACCAATCTCGCTTCATCTAAGGAGGACATGATACAACGCCAACATAAATCTGCCTCTCCTCTCACTATTAACATCGGTGATCTAGTCTTTGCTCATTCCCATACGCGCACCTCTAAATTGGGTGACAAATTTACCGGCCCCCATCGCGTACTGAATAAACAAGCCAACAAGTTCCACATCCAAGACCTCTCCACTACAGACACTAAGTGGGTCCATGCTGACGATCTAAAACGTGCTCCACGGGGCCTAGTGTTGGAAGAATCACTTGCACAACCTACTGCTCTCCCTCCTACTCCACAAATCCATCAATCAACCCCATCTCCACCTATCCATCAGTCTCGTTCATCCCCACCTATACCTACTCATTCATCAACCAATCAGTATCGATTCAATCTGAGTTCCGCCCATCAACCTCTCCAGGAACTCTCCCATTAATTATCACCTGATCTTCTAGGTATAATGTTAGCAGTCTACCTGCTGGCAGTGCTGACCCTCCTAGGGTCTGGGTCCGGTGAGGACGATGGTGGGGTACGTCCTGGGGGCTTGGTTGGCTTGGGAGGCGAGGTTATGCTCATTGAAGATGTAGTCTCCCTCCGCTACGATCTTGCATCCCTGGCCGACGTAGCCATTGCCCTGCCTGCCTACGCGCACCAGCTCCACAAAATCAAGACCCACCTCACAGCCCTCATGGGGAAAAACAACTCAAATCAGTATTTATATCATCTTTTCCTCCCACTCTTCTGGCAGTTGCAATACATTTCTGGTAAATTCACTGAGCTCAATGACACTTTCTCCATTCAGCCACCCGTAGGTCGTCCTCGTATGAAACGAGGTCTCTTTGACCTCCGAGGTGAGATTCTAAGCGGCTTGTTTGGCGTCGCTACAGCCCGTGACCTTTCCGGCTTCAAATCTCAACGTTATTTCTCATTTCTTTTATCTCAAACTCAACATGGATAATCTCCAACTAGCCATTGACTCTCTGTTCTCTCAGGTCACTACCTTGGTTTGTATCCTAGTCGATGCTGTTAATGGATGTGTCACTGCAAACTTAGTACCTATCTGCTCTCTGCTCTGTATTAGAATGGGCTCACTCTACTTTCGGTTTATCCCCAGTACTGCCCTACTCCTCTCTCGAATATTACTATCCAGTTCTCGAGGCCACTCTTCTCACCAAATACGTCGTCGTCCATATCCCTCTACGTTCTGACATCACCTTCAACCTTTTCCACATCATTCCCTTCCCCTTCTGATACAACAACTCCTTATTGCAAGTCTCTGTTCCTTCAGAATATTTCCTCCTCTCACATGACCATCTTTCAGTTGCCTTCCTTTCTACCACTGACCTCCAGCAGTGTTCCTCCCTCACCCCTACCTCTCGTCTCTGTGCTGCCCACCTTTTCGCTATCTTCCCTAGCAGCGCTACACCGTGTGAGTCTGCTTTAGTTCGTAACCATTCCATATACTCGGCCTGTTCCTTTGTTCCAGCTCCTGAACTCGCAGTCCACCATGCTCACCTCATCCATGTCCAGTACATCTTCTTTGCTGTTCCCATCTCTGTCACCATCATGTGTCCTGGTACTTCGGTCTGCTCCGTACCTGCTAGTGGTCTCTACAAAGCACCGGACTATTGTACCGTCAAATCAGAGTCAGTCATCACTTACGCCACTCGCTATCACCAATCAGTCCGTAAACACTCCTATGACATCTTCCAGCCAATTGACATGCCTTCCAACCTGCCATCTACTAACATTACCGTTATCTCCCCTAACATGCGTATGCTAACATTCCTCAACAACAGTCACTTCATTATGGATCAATTTTCTCTGGCCTTCAGCCGTTCATGGGTTCATCCAACTGTTGTGATTCCCCCTGTGGTCATCTCTTTCATAGGTTTTCTCCTCATCATCTGTGCAGTGCACTGTTGTGCCCGGAAAATGGAACACAGACTGCAGGAAATCAGAATTGCTACTGGCATAGTACGCCCTACCCAAGATTAAGTGCCCACACATTCAGTGACTACCAGTGCCACCTGATAAGTTGCATAAACTGTGGACAGAAATAGTACCACCAGCAAATGTTGGCATATCTCTGATACAGTATTGTGCGACATATAGAAACTAACATAGAAAAAAAAATGGAAAGACATGTGTATCCTATTTCACAAGAGTGATCTACACTACTTATATAGATCTAAGAACCTGTGTGAATGTATACTCTATTTACTCCATGTATCACATATCAACATGACTCTTTGTGTATCTTATATCAACATACCTCCCTTTGTAACACTGTATATCCCTACTTTACATTCCCTTGACATGGTCATGTTCACCCTCCGACCGCTGTATCATACTTACTCCCTACCATCCCCTGTATCATAATCCCTCCCTCCTTCCCCCGTATCATACTCCCTACTTGTACAAATCTCCCGCCTCCCTTAGTCATATGAACCACCCCATATAACTCCTCTCTAGTGTCAGGAAACACCATCTCCACCACCTGGGGGAGTATTGTACCATTCCCATTATATGTATATGTATATATGCCCCCACTGTGTGCCCCCACTGTATCCTAGAACTGCAGACGACACCAGGCGTTCCAAGGCTCAAACACCAACCAATGCCATATGCCCCGGCAGTCGAGGGCTACCTTCTAGAGAGGCAGCATCTTATCTCTGTGCTCCACAATTAGAGGGCATAAATAGCTACTCTAGGACTTTCCTTCCACCATCAAGAGAGGGGTATTACATTTTGGGAGC
>JAGKTI010042257.1:0-10132 GCA_018397915.1 Birgus latro
TTCTCCAGCTAAGGAGGGAGATAGGTAAGATCCAGTTGCAAAATAATTAAAAGAACAATAGTATGATAACTATTAACAAGCCTATTGAAAGGGACCGACAGTGCTTTCAACATAACTCAGGTGCCTAGAACATTGCTGCCATCCCACAAGCCTAAGTATCGGAACTTATTTTATGCATTTTGTACGTTTGTGAAATACCGGGTACAACACACTTTGTCGTATACATACTGGCCTGATAGAGAGAGAGAGAGGAGGTGGGAGTAATAATGCATATACCAAAGTCTGCATACTCTGACGATAAGATATTATAGCTGAAAAGAAAAATGTACCAAGCTATATTACCCTTAGTTGGTGAAGAGAGATGATGATGGAGTGCGGGAGCAGGTGTTGTGTTTTGGTGGTGCATTTTCCCTCTCTTATAGCAACCTCCATCGTCTCACATAAGCTCCTCTTTTCTCACCACCTCCCGTCATCTCAGAGCCTCCCTTATCTCACAGCTGTCCCTCCTCTGAAGACCTCCTTCTCGTCTAACAACCCCCTATCTTTCCACAACCCACTCTTTGCATAGCCCCCCATCCTCACAACCTCTTCTCACAACCTCCCTCTTTCCACATCCCCCTTTCTCCCCAGTCTAACGTCCTTACTTCTTCTCGCAGTAATCCTGTTTCCCCTGTCCTCCCCTTTACTTCACCTACAGTATCTTTCTGCCTCTGTCGTATCACTACTCCCTCACCTCTTCTGCTCCTCGCTTTTATAACTGACCCTTTCCTATTTTTTTTCCAGGTCCTCTCTTTCTGCCTCTTCCCCTCTTCTCTCCTTACCCCTGCCATCTTCCTTCTTTCTTTTCCCTATCATTCAGTCCTTTCTGGTACCCCTCTCCCTTCCTTTCTTCTCATCCTATCCCTTCCTTCTCATACAGGGTCTCCTTGCCTGCCATCTCCAAGCCACTCCCTCCTCCCTGTCTTTCCGTTCTCTCTGTTACCCCTCCTTCCCTCCCTGCCGTCCCTTCCTCTCTCTCTCTGCCCATTCCCACTCTTTCTTCCTTCCTGTTCTCACAGTGCGCCATTACTCTGTGTTAACTTTAACCACAAAAGTGTTGTCTGATGAAGATACTGCCGCCTCTCTCAGCCTAACGCGTTGCCCCGGCTGACTGGTGTTGCACAGACTGGCTGAGACAGGAAGGGCACAAGCAGAGGCAAGGCACTGGCTTAAACAGGGAAGCAACTGAGGCAGGACATTGGTTTGGGCAGGGCAGCAACTGAGGCAAAGCACTGACATAGGCAGGGCAACATTTGAGGCAGGGCACTGGTTTGGCAGGGCAGCAACTAAGACAGAACACTGGCCGTACATAGCTGGTCACACAGGAAACACTACTTTGGCTTTGGCACATAGCACAGGTACGGATATGGGTGGGGGGGCGTCTACAGATACGGGGAAGTGGTGGCTGATCGGTGCGGGAATGCATGTGACGTGGAAGGACAATTCTAATGCTACATGATATAAAGATGGATTCTAGAATCAGTTACTCTTTCTTGGGGGATGCATTGTTCGTTGTAGTATTTTTCTTTTCATTTACAGTACTTTGCAATTTTCCCATAGATTACATTACAGAGCCATGGCTCAGTGGGTTAGAGCGCTCCGCTCTGGCCGTTGGGTCGGAGGATCGAATCCACCCAAGGGTCATTGGTAGACATCAGGAAGGGCATCCGGTCATAAAATGCTATACGCTCCAATCCAAAAAGGTCGACGCATGCAAGCATGTTGCAGCCTTCAAAAACGAAACGAAACGAAAATTACATGAAAGATTTGTAGGTGGGTGGGTGGGCTTTGTGGGCTTGATCGAACAGATACATAAACCGCAGGCAAACAACCGCTCATGCAGGGTGGTCCAGTTAAGTAAACCGATGTTCCCATGCGGCTGTCAACGCCATGCCACAGCAAGGAGACGGGATTGGTGTGGAAATCTGAGTTTTGGGTGGACGCCGCATCAGCGTCTCCTCTAAGTTGACAAGGGCACCACAGTAGGCTTCACGTCTAAACGGTTTTCACGTTGTAAACTGTTTTCTTAGTTACAAGAATCCATTTGGTCTGTCACTCAGTGTAAAGACACCTGAAGTGGAAAGATGGGTAATGATCAGTGACGAGAAGGATGGAAAAAATAGGGAGGAGGACAGGCAGAAAATAGAATAAGAGACATGAAGGGAGAAGTAGTCAGTGCTACATCATGTAAGTGGATGATACGTGACCCCACCTACCATCAGGAGGGTGGGATGAGTGTGCAGATAAGGTTTGTTGTTAGGTGGATGAGTGGGTGGATGTGTGACTTCATCTGCCCAAATGACAGGGCAGATGGGCTTCCTGCACTAGTTGAGTGGTTAGATATGTGAGTTGGTGGGTGGGTGGATGGGAAAAAAACACGTTCACTGGAATATGTCCATGGAGTAAGTAGATTCATATAAGGAATAGATTCATGTGAGAAAATACCTCCATCGAGAAATACGTCTTTTGTCGAAATTGAGTCATATGGAATCACGGACCAAATGGGAGTAAGAGGTCCATGGACGAAAAAGGTCCATAGGAGAAAACAGGTCCTCATGGAGATCTGATGTATTCTCATAGGGAGAAAACAGACCCATGACGAAACAGGTTCCTTGGGAAAATAGGTCCTCGGCATTGAAATACATCCACCACAGAATATAGGAACCTGAGGATGTAGGTCTGCAGGGGAAAATATGGCCGTGGACTAGCAGCAGTAGTAGTAGTAGTAGAGTAACCCCAGTTTGTCTGATCAAGCAGACCCATCAACTGCTAGGCACGTGGAGAGTGTGGAGGCTTGGTTCTTGGATGGGCGACACATTTGTGTCTCTCCATCCAGCTAATATGCAAACTATAACAGGCTCCACATCATCCCGTCACTCGGTTAGATGGTTACCACCCAGCGTTGTAAATGGTTTCCTGGATTACAGGAAACCAATAGGCTTGTCACTCAGTGTGGAGTCACCTAAGGTTGAAGTATATAGCACTGAGTCGAGTGAGTAGATGATAGTCGCCACCACCTATCACTGGGCACATGAGATAAAAACGGTACATGGAAGAACACACAACCATGGACGAGGTAGGTGCATGAGAGAACAGTAGGTTCATCGGGGAAAGTACAGCAGGTCGATGGAGAACATATGCCCATGGAAAAATAGGACAAAAGGGAAAAGACATCCGTAAGGGATTGCTGGGTGGGGATATGGCTCCTTGAGGTGTTGGTGGCGACGGGCTTATGTGCAAGTTACTGAGTGGCGTGGGGAACTATGTAGGGCTTTCTGTTGCGCATAGACTGACTGCTGCATCTCCGCATCAGAATGTGTTTTGATGCCCACTATTAGACCGGTTATCATGCAGCTGTATATTGCCAAATCAGAACCATTGAGATCTAAGGATAGGTTAATTATTCAAGACATTTTTGGCAAGAGTGAACAGATACTCATCTTTGAACAGTATTATATCAGTAATAAACCCAACTTGGTCTTGAATGTAACCTTTATGGACCAAACCATATTGGAGTGCTTTAACGCACTAGAACACCAAGCGTCTGTTTGGTCATATGGTTACCAATCAATGAAGTAAATGGTTTTCTAGGCTACAAGAAACTATTTAGCTTGTCATTCCGTATTCAATTGCCTGAAAGTAGCAAACACTGTATCAGGTAGATGAAGGCTAATATATACCACAAAGTAAAATCCACAGAGATTGCGCAGGATTTGAGGAAGATACCGGCTGGAAGAGGAAAGAGCAGAAAATGTTTTCCTGAACAAAAGAGTGAAATTAATGAAAATACCTGAAGCCCTGGGCGCTACTCAATAACAGTGTAATCGTCTTTTCTGCACCAAAGTATTTTTTCCCCTTGGACAACAAGCGGCAATTGAGTAATGTTGTCGTTGAGTAATAAGATCGGAATATACTTTTTTCTTATTTAAAATCCTATTGCTCTGCTGAAATATATATGAAATGAAGGGATACTGTTAAATGTGATAAGGAGTATTTACAAGGATGCAAGGGCAGTAGTGCGTGTGGAAAAAACAGAGTTCTTTACTTTAAATGTTAACAGAAACAGAGATGTCTTATATATCCATGTTTGTTCAATATAAATAAAAATATACTTAGTTATTCATTAGTTATTTGTTTATTTATTTGTTTATATATTAATCGACGGCGTTATAAAAATGACAATGTAGGCAGAGGAAGTTTTGGTGTCCCCAGCGAAAGACTGTAGGATTTAAATATTGTTTGTACCTTTGTTTGCCGATGACGCTACAGTGTTAAGTGAAGATGATTGAGAGTTCTAGAGCTTGGTAAATAAGTCTGAAAGTGTATGTGAGGGAAGGAATCTGAAAAGGGAATTTAGTAATGAGCAAAGGTATGGTCTTTCGGAGGAATGAAGTTAAGGAGTGCAGAGTGAAAGTGAATGGTCAAGAAATGGTGACCATGAGTGGTTCAATGTATTGGGTAGCGTGTTGAGCTTGGGTGGAAATTTCAAGGATGTGGTATCATAATGAGTACAGTAGGGATGCCAGGTTGTAAGCAATGATAAGGAACTGGAAAAGGACTATGAAAGTAAAGAAGTCGTTGCATGACAGTTCTGTGATCCCTAATTTCACGTGTGGAAGTGATGCTTGAACTATGCTGAGAGGACACAGTTCAAGAGTCAGACGGGTAGAAATGAATGATTTGAGGGAAGCATGCCTTAGTTATTGATTTACTGAGTGACCGAGCTATACTGTACCTTAGTCACATTTATTTTTTTGTATTATGTGTCCGACTTTGGACATAGGCTTAACAACCTGGTCTCATGGCCCAGCAGTCCTCCTACATACCATACACATCTACATGTCACCAATTCGGCGCTAACACCCACCGTCCATATTGAATACATGCTAAGGCTGTCTCATACAGGCCTGGTGTATTGGTATTAGCGGGGGTATTTTTGTGATATGTCGGTGCGTCTTCTGGTAGATCAGTAAAGCCTGATTTAATGAAATTCAAATCCTCCTGTTCCCTGCCCCAGCGGGGATTTGAACCTAGGTCCGCTGGGACTACAGGCCACCTCTCTACCGATTGAGCCACCGCCTCCATATGTCATAGTCACTGAGGTACTGAGTGAGTGACCAAATGATGCCTTAGTCACTAAGTTCTACACGACGTCCTAATTCCTGAATTGAGTGAGTGACTGAGTTATGCCCCAGTCACTGAGGTACTGTGTCAGTCATTGAAGTACTGAGTGAACGAATGAGTTGCTGAGGGACTGGTTCGAAACTATCCCGTTCCAATTCCAAACAGCCGTTAGGAGAGTTACAGAAGCCTTCCCACAACCCCTCCCCTCTCCCTTCCGAGATGATCCCCAGAGGCACCCTTGTTTACAATACCCAGACATCTATGGACAGCCAGACATCTTAATTCTGGATGGGGTGGATATAAAATGATCACCATCAAGTTACTGCGTTCTTTACAGTCAGGATTTCTCTCTCTCTCTCTCTCTCTCTCTCTCTCCCACTCCCCCCCCCCCCCTCCTCACAAACACTCATATACCTCTCCATCGCATTACCACATCTCGTCCTTGGTCTTCCTCTTCCGCTTTTTCATGTATCTGACACATACTCTTAGGCAAACTCTCATTCTCCATTCTCTCCAAATAGCAAACCACTTAACTGCACATCTCTTAATGTTCTCTATCACACCCACATCACTTACTACCACAATACTTTTTTACATCATCATTTATTTTGCTTTTCTCTCCACGGAGCTTCACATGCCTCTCTAAAATAACTCATTTTCACGTCTCACAGTCTTGACTTGTGTCTTCACAACATAATCATGGGTATGGCAGTCCTGTTAATATGTCTTCTAATTCTGTTTATTATAAAAACTTCCTTGAATTCATTACTTATAAATGGAACACGTTCTTTTTACCTATCCTTTCTGAGAAATCTTTTTAAAGAGATTTCAACATTATGTTCAATGACTGATCCCCTGGTGAAAGAGTCTATATAATTTTCTATCTTTTAATGACCTACCGCAGATTATACAGCACACTACTCATATGCCTGATGGCCTTGGAGGGGGTTCCAACATACAATACTTGTTTTTATATATAATCCTTTTCTTTACACCGTCAGTCTTTCCTTTCCCCGGGACCCTTTCCACTACAACAGCATCTTGGTACATATACTGTCGCCCCAGTAAGGTCTATGGACTCTCCCAAGAAATGAAATCTAGAGCATTTTGGTGCTGTGGATTGGGAGGCCTCAGGCAGTATTTGTATGACTTATCTTAAAATGCTTAATGGACGAAAGCCATGTGAGTGTTCTTTGCGTATTACGGAGATTATTGTCTCGGGCAGGGGAGCATACATTCTTTTTAGTTTAACCTTTGCCTTACCTTACCATACCGAAGTGCCGTGCCCCTGCAGACGTTGGCAGCCGTGGAATGCCACACCTCTCTATCTTCTGTCATTTGCAGCAGTTGTCCAGCCGTGTATCCTCCCCTCGCTGTTCTTACTGTTCCATCCATATACTTCTCTCTTTGCCTGCCTCTTGCTTTACTACCTGGGACTCTTCCCGTTAAACTCAAGTTCTCTATCGTTCCTCTTCTCGGAACATGTCCTAAAAATCTCATCTGTCTTCCTCTCACGTGTGCCAATAATTCTCTTCTAATATCCATTCTCCTTAACACTTCTTCATTTGATATTCTCTCTGTCCAAGAAATTTTCAAAAGCCTTCGCCAGCACCACATTTCAAAAGCTTCCAACCTTATCTCCAACTTTTTTACTAATTGTCCAAGCTTCACATCCTTATAACAACACAGACCAGACATAAGTTTTAACTTCTCTTCTTGTTCGTATTGAAAGGTGTCTGTTACTTAGTGTATTTCTCATCTTCTGAAATTCCTTCCTCGCTTCAAATATTCTTATAATTTCTTTGTTACATCTACCATCTTCCGTAACGTAGCTTCAGAAGTAGCAAAATCTTCTCACCTGCTTAATCACCTTACCATTCACTCTTACATTGCTCCTAGGGACTTGTGCCTTCTTACTGACTTCCATCACTTCGCTTTTATCCACATTAATTGTCAGACCTTTTTCTTCACTCGTCTCCTTCACCACTGTCAAAATATCTTGAAGTTTCTCGTGAGTGTTAGCAATCAGCACCGTATCATCTGCGTACCTTATAGTATTTATATTTACCCTTCCAGTGTTAAATCCTTCTTGTCCTTCACCTGATCTCATTATCATCTCGCTCTACAGGGAGATCAGATCTGGAAATAGAACGCACCCCTGTCTTAATCCTCTTCTTATATCTATCCAATCACTCTGATCTGCTCCCACTCTTACTGCTGCTTTCTGATTCCAGTATAGCTTGCATATAATTCTTAAGTCTTTTCCATCTTCTCCAATACTTTTCAATACATCAGTTAAATCTTCATGTCTGACTCGGTCAAATGCTTTCTCATAATCTATAAAACACAAATACATATCTCTCTGCATCTCTATACTTCTCTCACTTAACATCCTTAGTATAAACACAGCATTTCTTGTTCCTTTTCCTTCAATAAAGCCATACTGCTTTTCTGCTATCTCATTCTTTATATTTGCTCTAATTCTCTCTAGCACTATCCTTAAGATTACTTTTACTATTCGACTTATAGTTCTGTGTTTATTGCGCTCTAGAGTTCCCTGTTTCTTTGGTATAGTTAAAAATATTGACTTACACATACCGTCACTGAGTTCTCCACTGTTGTATATCTTATTTGCAATGCTGGTTATGTTTCTAATACTAAACCTCCCCAGAGTACGCAACACCTCCACTGCCACACCATCCTCTCCAACTGCCTTTCCTGCCTTCATTTTTCTAATTGCCTTCTCTACTTCATCCTCACTAATAGCAGGGCCAGTCATTTTTACATCAGATTCTAACTGCTCCTCTCTATCATCCCTGAACAATTCTTTAATATATTCCTTCCATCTATCGAGTACTTCCTCCTTTTCCATTGCTGTCTCACCATTCTTCTTCATTATTGCTTCACCTGCACGTAATCTTCCCCTTCCAGTAAATTTTTTAACTCTTTCATGCATCATCTGTGTATCCCTATTTGCCAAATCTTTTATCTCATCACACTGTTCATTTATCCAATTTTCTTTTGCAGCAGAACATCTTCTTTTGACTTCTCTGTTTAGTTCTCTGTATCTTACTGCATTACTATGTTTAAACTTTCTTCTTTCTTCCATCAACTCAAGTATGTCATCCGTCATCCACTCTTGTCTTGTTCCTCTTTCTTTCCTTGGTATTATTTCTTCAGCTAGTTCCACATATGCTCTTTGTAAACATTTCCACTCGTTTTCCAGTTCATTCATGTCACACTCATCTGCAAGTGCTTCGTATCTATTTTGGACTGCAATGCTATATCGTTCTCTTATGTCTTCTTTCCTCAGTTCTTTTAGATTCATTTTTGGTTCTCTTCTTCCCTGCATGTTCTTTAATCTTAATCTTACCACTGCTACGACAGGGTTATGGTCACTGTCACAATCAGCACCTGGATAAGTTTTACAATTTATAATTGAGTTGTTGTATCTTTTATTTATTGTTATATAATCTATTTGATTTCTACAATTATCTCCGAGGCTCTTCCAAGTATACAGCCTCCTTGGGTGTAATCGGAACCAAGTGCTCGCGATCATCTGACTGTTTTCTGCACACCAGTCAGTCCATAGATCACCTCTTTCGTTTCTCTCACCAAGGCCAAAAGGACCAACTGTATCTCCACCTCTCCCTCTTCCCACTTTTGCATTTACATCTCCCATTATCATTATTATTTCATGAGTCTTACATTGTTGTTTTGCTGTGTTCAGGTTGTCATAAAACTGGGCTATTTCTTCTTCTCTGCTTTCAGCCGTTGGTGCATAAACTTGTATAATATTAATATCAATAGGATTTCCCTTCAGTTTAACCAGCAACACTCGATCCGATATCGCCCAATATCCAGTTAGACTCATGGAAATCTTTTTTGCAAGCATTACTCCCTCACCTCTATCTGCTGTGTCTCCACCTGAATACTTTATATAAAACATCCGTCATCTGTGTACAGTTTCTTCACATCTGGCCACCTCACCTCACTAACTCCTAAGTTATCTATTCTTATCCTCTTCATCTCTCGTTTCACATTTTCAAATTTTCCAGCTTGATACAAAGTTCTCACGTTCCATGTAGCGAATCTTATTTCTGTGTTTCTTCGGAGAGTCGCTTGTTGACGGTCTGGAACCACCTGTCCTGCATAGTCATCCCTACCGAGCGAGGCAGCTGCATCCATTTCTTGGCTACAGCTCCCATTCACGCTGTTATCTGTACTTCTTCTCGCGCGACTTTCCATGGTTTTCTTGGACAGTACACGGTAAGGGCTCCAATCCTTTTCCGCGGGTTGGTCCATGGCTCGTTATTGGGTATTCGGAGCATCCCTAGAGGAACGGCACTTCCTCTAATGCGTCCCCCATCCGCCACCCGGGAGACGCGCCTGGTAGGATTTTACTCACTCCCAGGTGACCTTTGTCTACTGCAATGAAAAAAAAAAAGGTTTAATCCTACTTGCTTTGTTCCAGTCCAAAATAAGGAGGATTCCCTTAACAGGTCTTGGTATAATCTAAGCCAAATTTCTTAATATTTCCGCACAGAGTCCTGCTACCTCTGTTTTTCGTTTTGTTGAAAAGAGCCTTCCTCAGTCCAAACGCTGTTAACACTCAGACGCTAATTCTTTCCATTACTTTTATCACGTTACCAATTTTTTTCTGAATCTCCTTTCCCCCTCTTTTCGTGTCTGATACCTCAGTACCGGTTTATTTTACCGATAAGGCAGAACACTTTACTACTCAGCTTCTAAACCCGGCGCTATCCCTCGTCTCTTTGTCTCTCTTTCTCTCTGTTGCCTTTCCTCACTGCCTCTCTCAGTCGCCACCATCCCTCGTTCATGTTTGAGGTGGCCGTGTTTTTTGTCTTTGGTGTGACATTCCCCAGCATAGATATTGCCTCCCTCCTTCTCCTCTCTCTCTCTCTCTCTCTCTCTCTCTCTCCCCTCTTCTTCTTCTTCTTCTTCTTTT
>JAGKTI010042258.1:0-10132 GCA_018397915.1 Birgus latro
AAAATTGCGTGGAACATGCGATACGCAGTTGATTTGGTGCTTCACACATCGAACCAGATATTGTGTTCATGCCATTACACGCACAGCACTTACCCAACACATATATCTTCAGCATAATGAAACCATAATATTTCTGGAAGCCTATTTTGATCAATGCAGGCGGTTTCTTATAAGCTTGCGTGAACCAGGACAGCACCAGCACAGTAATCTCGAAATAAACTTGAAGTCTTACTGTACGCCTAGCAAAGCACCTGGCACCTGATCTGAGACTTCACAAACATTCTTTATGGTTCCCAGTGATATGGGCGGTTTTGTGAGGCTAATACACGCAGGATTCAAGCTGTAAAGCGTATCATGTTTCATTCAACTGGGCACTTATTATCAACATAATGATCCTGAAATGTATCCCTTATTTTTCCATGGACTTAGGCATCTTATTTTGCTGCACATCATTACTACACATTGTTGGCTTACTATATCTTATACTCTAAAATTGACAAGGTTAACAGAAACATGACAAATCGACACTATCATCGATACAATACCAAGTATCACTTAGAATATAAAAGATGCTTTGTATGACGATTAAGCTCCTTTCATTTATGTATGTTTGTAATGGAACTTTTACAGTTACATGTCAATGTATACTTGTTGCTGTAAAGCTGAATGATCCTCGGGTGTGATTCTCTAAAATATTTACGATCGATTCCCTATCGTAGTCGTTGTTAATTTTGCAGGAAGAATTACAGACGTGGCAAGTTTGTACTCTATTTTTTCTTTGTCGTTTTGTAAAAAAAACAAAAAAAAAAAACAGATAGCAGCCATATGACAGTTTTCTTTCCTAACCAGGAACTGTTTCTGATGAGATAAAGAAAAACAGGGATAGATTTTACTCCAGGTGTCCATCCAGCAAACGCAGATTTAAGTTACGGCAGGAAATCCATCATTAATGCCTTTCAGAATCCCATCCCTGGTTATTAACAGCTACGGCACGCTTACAAACCCACCTGAGACCACAATGTCCAATCAAGAAGGGGTGTATTATTCTATCTGACAGCCATCTCACCCCGCTTCTCGGATTTCACTGAGATAATATACATAGCCATTCTTGATGACAAAAAGGCCAGTCAGAACATGAATTAATTACATTTTGATATCAGGCATGGGAAGTCGAGGAGTGGGTGGAAGGAGGGAGAAGGCAGAGAAATATCATTGCTTCATCCTAGATTTAGGTCGAATGAAAATGTAAACAAGATAGCAGCGGTATCGGTGGAAAAAAGCACAAAATATAAACTCTTCATTACACAAGCAAATTATAAAGCATTGATGATAAGCAGAAAGAAAAGTAACTAGTTACTTAAATAACGCAAGCCAGTGATATAAATTCGTTAAAAAGTGGAGGTTTTTGGTGTCAGGTGAAAGATAACAGACATGGGAGCTTGATGTGATAAAACTGATTACACGCTGGCGATATCATGCTTGTCGTACCGAAAGGACCTCCTGTTTTGTGTCATGAAGAACCTCTTATATAATCCTAAAGCACTTCCTATGCCTTCAGTTGCTTCACTACGATGACGTTTTTTTATTAATTGCTTAGTCTAGTACAGTTCTTTCACTTTAACTGCCCAAATGTTCTTTTTTTGGCATGTTATATCACATAGCTCAGCGACAGAGAAGGACAATACTTTGGCTCTACAATCTTTCCGTAGCACTTCTTCGTGACTAGCATCATACGAATATTCATGTACTATTACCTATTTTCATAACTCGACCGCTCAAGATAGAAATGGCAATTTTAGGCCAAGATAAAGTGAAAAGAGTAAACCAGACGAAGTTATTTACGTTAGAAAGAATCTTTGTCAGTGGCGGAGGAAATATGGACCGTCATGTAACTCCTCCATTTCATAACGCCTCTGCTAAGTTGAATAAAACCTTGTGGAAATAGAAAAAAAAAAAAAAACATGGAAGTGAAGGAGTTAATATCCCTTGAATTCTGGATACTCTGTAACTGGCATCTCTTTTGTCTTTTGTCAACAAACGTTATTAACTCCTTCAGTGACAGTACTTTTTTTTTTAATACTCTTATTGTGATCCCCAGATTTTTATGATAAATTCAGGGAGGCTTATCGACCTGGAGGAGTTAGACTGTAACCTTTATTGGTTATTTAATTCAAACGGTCTTTTCCAAAATTGAATATAACCGCCTATTGACAGAACAAAAAAATGTTATTGGATTCAAGGTGCTTACGCTCGCGATAATTTCCTTAACTATAACATGGACATAGAATTTGTATATATGTATGCATATATATGTCTGTCTGTCTGTAGCAAGACTCTGAACTCTGACAAGCGTTTTTCATGAAAATACGAGTATGTACAGGCAATTATTAGGAATCCAACAGCTGACATTCCTACTTTTATTCATACTGAAATCCTCAAAGGAATGTTTTGGCCACCTCCGTGCTCCTCCCAAGGAGCACAAACAAGAAATGTGAGTGGCAGGGTGCACAGAATTTTTCATATACATTCTGGACTTAATTACCTCCGCCAACGAAGTTATCTGTTTGTGTACACGATCTCTCAAAAAGTTGCTGCTGGATGTTAATGAAATTCGATGGATGGGTTGGTAGTCAGTCAAGGAAGAACTGATTAGAGTTTGAGATGGATCTGAATCCGGATGCAGAAAAAAAAAATATTGGCGTTGGCGGAGGAATGCGCCCTTTGAGACTGTGTAACAAGGCAAACTAAAAACACAGAATTAACTGACTGTGAGACTGGAAAAGTGTACTTTTGGTAGGAAGGAACTGCACCAGCAAACCATACATTTTACTGGCGTTGACGGAGGTGTGCGTTCTCTGAGTGCCTTCTAGTGGTGGGTGCATTTGTGTGCATGAGAGACCATACTAATGTCCCCTGCGCAGCTGTTTTGGTCACTTTGTGTTCCTGTCCGCCATTGCAGATGGCACTGAAACCATCATGTTTTCGACAGGGCCAATACATTCGCAAGGGCAGCAAACGAGGATGTTTGTAATTATTCTTTGATGCTACTGCTAGCACAGCCTGGGGGCCGACGAATTACCGAAAATCGCGGAATCCCGCCGGACGTGCTACACCCTCACTGAGCTGCCATCTGGTCTTAATTTATGGTTACCACTCAGAAACGTGGAGGGACAACTGTCCACAAAAATCAAATTAAGTAAAAAAAAAAAATGACATTTCCATCCCTGAGGGAAAAGTTTTATTGAAAAGACTGAAATACCACGTTTGTGTGTCTGATCTCAAATTGTCAATGCAGGGAAATGGCCAAGACAACAGAATAGTTTATAAATCTAATACATCCTACACCAGTGAAAATTAAGTGATAAAAGCAAATCCCAAAATATCCCTTTCGAGGCATGGGATCCAAACCCAGGATATTGTGGTTCACAATATTTTATGCTACGCGGGGGGGGGGGGGGGAGTGGAAGTATCCACTCACTCAATGCAGTGCTAACTTCAGGTAAATCTACTTGGATTGAAAGCCAAGTGGTTTCCTTTTACCCAGGATCAGGAAACCATTGCCTACGATGTTTGGCAGTCATATACTGTATTCAGATGGCAGCCTATTGTTTAGTGGATTTAGGCGTTCTAACCAGATGTGGTCAGTAATGGTTTGCATCTTAGGATTGTTGGGGTTTATTGCTTGCATAATTCCATTTATGGATGAGTGATTGGTCACTTCCACTTTAGGTGTCTGAAATGGGTAGCTTAGAACCAGGATCCTGCGCTCCAGATGGAACAGAAAAGAAAATATTGTTGTTATTCTTCTGATGCACAATATTAGAAAAAAAAAAATCTGCACCTGTATATTAAAGTTTCAACCAATGTACACAGTACAAGGTCGTCTCCTCGACAAGTAATGAGCTTGTTTGATAAACAGCTTCAGATATCAGATACCTTGAGAATCAGAATTTTACTATTACAAGGGAGAGCTGGGTGATCGGGAAGGTGCAAACAGGCTTAGCTGGCATTTTCCGTACCGGGTCATCTTATTCGTCCTCATTCAGCTACCAAACACATAATAACTGACAGGTGAATGAGATGAGTTCAAAACTGCGCTTCTCTGGGAAATATTTTTTACTAGGCAAATTAATTTTCGTTTTTCTTAATCTGTGTTTGTGGTCCTTCTCCTTTGTGTATAGTATGTGCGTCGCCAAGTATATGAAAGCAACACGTGCTTATTTACATATTGTTGTTGTACCTGGAGAAAACTTCGACTTGATCTATGAGCACGGCCATATGGGTTAGCTTAACAACCCCCATTCTCACACGATGTATTGTTTCTACCCTTCATCTCACAACCATCTCAGCTCGTCCCTCCCATCCACTCAGAGAACTGAATGACCTGACTCGACATACTTTAGAAAAAAAAAAACTGATAGAACAGATTTTGGGCACATTCCTTCATATGCTTGACGTGAAGTGATATAAACTGTCCATCCAATATATTACCAATATGCCGGGATCGAACCCAGGACTCTCAGGTGAGAGCCAAGCAGCATTCCACGATTCTCAAGACATCTGATATGAGAAGCTGTTTATCAAGTTTACTCATCAGGCACCAGTCGAGGAAACGACCTTGTAGTGCGTACAGTGGTCGATACTTTAATATACAAGTGCAGATTTTATATATATATACTGGAGAGAGAGAGAGAGAGAGAGAGAGAGAGAGAGAGAGAGAGAGAGAGAGAGAGAGAGAGAGAGAGAGAGATGTATGGATGTATACATATCAGAAGAATAAAAATAATATATTTTTTGTCCCATCTGGAGCGCAGGATCCTGGTTCTAAGCTACCCATTTCGGACATCTAAAGTGGAAGTGACCAATCACTCATTCATAAATGGAATTATGGAAGCAATAAACCCCAACCATCCTAAGATACAAACCATTACTGACCACATCTAATACCAATACACCAGTCCTGTATGAGACAGCCCTAGCATGTATTCAATATGGACGGTGGGTGTTAGCGCCGAAGTGGTGACATGTAGAGGTGTATGAGGACGGCTGGGCCTTGATAGCAGGCTGTAAAGCCTATGTCCAGAGTCGGACACATAAAAAAAAAAAACATCTGGTTAGAACGCCTAAATCCACTAAACAATAGGCTGCCATCTGAATACAGTATATGACTGCCAAACATCGTAGGCAATGGTTTCCTGATCCTGGGTAAACGGAAATCACTTGGCTTTCAATCCAAGTAGATTTACCTGAAGTTAGCACTGCATTGAGTGAGTGGATACTTCCACTCCCCCCCCCCCCCCCGCGTAGCATAAAATATTGTGAACCACAATATCCTGGGTTTCGATTTTTCCTGTCTATAATACAGGTTTCTCTTTTCATTCTTGATATTAGCCAACCTGAATCTGTTAGCTGAACCTGAGGGAACCTGATGTGACCTGAAATTCCTGACCTAGTATCTCAGAAATCATTACATCCGTGTGTATGATATAGCACACACCTTCGAGAGGCATGACCTAAATCGATCCATACTGACCGGAAGTGTTGTGGTGGACCCAAAGTAGCCTAACAAGATGTGAAGGAACCTAGACTGACTGAAAAAAATGGCCTGAACTGCATGATTTGTCTGGGTTTAAATATGACTAAAATGAACTAGAATGTACAGACTGCAAAAACGGTGACTTGAGAGGAAGTGAATGGACCTACGGTAGACAGATCCAACTATACTGGATGTAAAGGCTCTGAAAGGACTTTGGACGTGAATGGACTTAATCGTAACCATATGATGTTGAACCGACATGCACTGACCTTGCAGCTTGAAAGACTAAAGGCCCGCACAGACTTACACGTCCAAAATGGGCTTAAATAGACTGAATGAACCTAATTATACCTGGATAGCCCTGTACAGACCTAAACAGACAGAACTGAGTCTAAGCTAATGTGAGGAAGTGGAGTTCGGTGGACCTGACTGACTTGAATGGACTTGAAATAACTTGACTAAACCTGAATGTATCTAAATATGAAGGGCCTTCAACGGTGATTGGATAAAAAAAAATCTGGTCTTTTCTTTTTTCTTTCTGTTCTCTCTCTCTCTCTCTCTCTCTCTTTCCTTCTCCATCTTCTTCGTCAAATGAATACGTCTTCTCTGCTCAGTGGTCGAGACTCCCCTGTGCCCACAGGCGTGATAGCCTATATCCTGCACACTATTCGTAGTATCCGACCTCTGGGTTACCTGCTTGATGTTCACCTGTATTTGAGCTCATGCGCATAAACTGGGAAGCTCGCTTTGTTTATGAATGCATATACAGTATACATACGTACGTTGGTCTAAAATAATGTGCAAGAGGGTAAGTAAGAGTAATACCGGTATATAAATAATTACAATTGAATTACAATCAACAAGTGGGTTGGTGGAGGGTTAGTGCCCCTCCCCGTAAAACAAATAACTCAAAGTCAAATGGCCACCCCTTACGGGATTATGGCGTCAGGCAATAGACAGATAGATAGAATTTTAAAAAATGGCGTCATTATGGATCTAATTGGATATTAAATTACCTGAGTGGAGCAAACTAGACCTGAGTGACCATGAACTATAACGTCGCTGGTGATGCCTTTTTTTAAAGGTTATTTTTGTTGTTACCGGACAATTTTGCTCGGCGTAGGAAAGGCCTCTTGTACTGAAGGTGTTTATTAAGGCAATATCTAAACCCTCCAGTTCGAAAAATTCCTCCTAAGCTAAAAAAAAAAATTCTCCTGCATCTGGTCTAATCATTTGATAGGGTCAGGTGCGGGGAAGGGGATGGGTCCATAATGATATGGCAGGGGTAAACCAGCTCTGCTGTCAGGCTCTGCTGCGTATATCGCTGGACTGCACTACGCAGTTGACCCTCGCGATAAGGAGAGGTCCCTTCTCCCTTTAAAGGCTAAGGTACGAGTAATTGCTTGTGTGTGAATGAGTACTTTGGTGAGTGTGTCGTCCCCTCGTTCGCGGGGAAATAACCTAGGTATATAGATAGATAGACAGACGTGGCAAGAATAAAACAAAAAAAGATATCTCCGGGCTCAAAGGATATACCCTTCTGCTACGACGTATTTTTTTCCACTACATTTTTTGCTATTACCGGACGAATTTTTTCAGCTTAGGAGAAATTTTGCGCACATTTGTCAGCTTAGGAGAAATTTTGCGCACTGAGGAGACTAAGGCCCATATTCTCGTTGGGTAAGAAGGCTCCCTAGCACCTCTTCTTTAGCGGTTGATTGTTAGATATGGCTTGTTAATATCCTTTTGTAGAATAATAATGCAGAGTATGGCAATGTTAGAAAAAATTACATAACGCAGAATAGGACAGTAACGTATCGCGAGCCATTAAATATCTTTGGAAAAAGTACATGAGGGATTTCCTGTGCTGAGTAAAATCGTGTGACGGTCGCAGGCGTGTTGCGAAATATGCCACATCGTAAATAAGGGAAAATTGACTAAAGTTGGCCTGACTGATCTGAAGTTGACTTTACTGACTTTTGGGTGACCTGACTAGCTCTATGTTGACCTGAGTAACTTTAAATTAACCTGAGTGACTTTAAATTGAGTGACTTTAAACTGAGTTGACTGACATTAAATTGAGCTGACTGACTTTAAATCGACCTGGCTTTAAATAGACATGAATGACTTTAAATTGACTTGACTGACTTTCAGTTGAACTGATGGACTTTAAATTGACCTGACTGACTTTAAAGTGAACTGTTGGACTTTAAATTGACATGGCTTTAAATTGACATGAGTGACTTTAAACTGACCTGGCTCTATATTGACCTGAATTACTTTAAACTGACATGGCTCTTTACTGACCTGGGTGACTTTAAATTGACCTGAGTGACTTTTAATTGACCTGAGTGACTTTAAATTGACCTGAATGACTTTAAAGTGACCTGACTTTAAATTGACATTACTGACTTTAAACTGATCTGGCTGATTTTAAATTGACCTGAGTGACATTAAATTGACCAGACTGACTTTAAATTGACCTGACTGACTCCAAATTTACCAGACTTTAAACTGACCTGATTGACTCCAAAGTGACCTGATTGACTCCAGATTGACCTGACTAACTTTAAATTGATCCGACTGACTTTAAATTGACGAGTCATTAAAGGGGGTGTAGGGCCAAAATTTACGATAATTTCTGACACGTGGTCGAATTTCTGATAAACATTTCTAAAATATGGTTATGATGGTGGCAACACCGTGACAAAGTTCTACAGCTGTATCTGCTTTCTAAATATTTTTTCAATGAATAAATTAGATAATAATATTGCAACCTCTGGCAACCCCACTACCCATGTATGACACTATATGTTGTATAATAAACCTAAACTATTTTATGCAATTCTTTGTATTTGCGATAAATTACATTCCTGGACGTTTCTGAAAACTTTTCATCACCCCTAAACCAAAGAAACAGAACGTACAGCTTCAGTGCCCACCAGACCATAAAAAGAAGTGGTTGAAGCTAGTCGCTCTCGACCACTCTCCTCCTCCCCCTTTGCTTTCCTGTTACAACCATCTTCACTCCAGAATATGGTGTTATTGTTCGAAGTATAAGAATGCAAACAAAACTATCCTTGACTTCGCCATTGCGCAAGCTGTCCTGGATTATGACGTGGGATATGTGGAGGGATGTATTTTTCCTCTGCTAGGGTCTTCCCCAACACATATGTCTATGTCTACCCTGGAACTCCTTGACAGAAAACGTGAGGTGTTCAGGGGTGAGAGAAAGCGTAAGCGAGCCAAAGATGACAAGGGAGACTATGCGCCTGGGAGGGTTTTAATTAAATGTCCCGCCCACATGACGCGTGAAATTTAAATGCCCTCTCCTGAAAAGTATGTTTTCCTTAGTATGAAAGATCATTACTCGGTTGTTTATTAACCGATTTGAGTCCTTTTTTTTTTTTTTACGTTTTAAAGCAGATTTTATGCTTTTTTTCTTTTTTTTTTTTAAGAATGAAAAATAGGATTCCTTTGTGAATAAATTTGTATCATTATTTTTCCACAGTTTCATAGCTTTCCTAGAGTATTTCAAAGTAAAAAAATCAAAAGCAAGATGTTCTTTCATAACCCTCATCTTCCATACTCACTCCGTCAAGAGCATGATGTTTATTTCATAACTTTTTCCATATACTGTAGGCTACAGTAATTCTTAGCCCTGTACTGTAAATGTGGGGAACTGGCACATTGGCATTACAGGTAGCAATCAAACTTTTGTATGCATTTCCTCATATACTGCAGACTTTAGAGCAAAACAGGAGATACATAAAGGTGATCTGAAGCAAACACTTACTGCATCACGTCAACCAGTTCTTTGCTCTCCATGCTCTTATAATAAATCCACACCATCGACTCCTCTCACAGCACTCTGTCTCCACTCCTTGAGCTGTATTCTGTTGCTTGCTGGAGGATCCCATGCTTCACAACAGGCCAATCTCCACAATTCTGCCAATAAATAAATAATTAATGAAAAATTAAATATAATAAACTATGCTATACTGAATTTGCATACTTTTATTCAGCTTTGGAAAGGATCCTAATAGAGTTAATGAGGGCTATACTGTATTTATGCCCTTAAGTTCAAAAAGCCTCTCATCATCATCATCACCATCATCATCCTGACTTCCTTTCCCATCTTTGAGCACGGCGAGGAGTAGCAACATCCAGATAGCCCAAGTTTGCCCAATTCAAAGGGCCATGTTTCCATTCACTCATCATTCAAGCCCCCAGAATCCTGACTCTGATACGCCAAAAACATTCACCGCATTCTGCTGCTTCACATAGACGTATCCGATAGAGTCAATCCGGACAATGTCACGTTAAAAAGGGGTGCCAAATCCCTGATCATGCACTTCTCACAACATTTATCCAGCCAGCTTGATCCCTTGTCAGTCCCCTAGCTTCACCGACTTCCATACCTCTCTTCCGCACACAGTCATCCACCATATCCCTCCACCTTCTCCTTGGCCTGTCTTGCCTCCTCCCTCCTTCAAATTCACTGATATAATTTTTTCACCACTCTATTATTATCCATTGTTCCACATGACATACCATCTCAAATAATAATACAGTAATGAAAATTATCCTGCAATT